>JAPYZL010196375.1:0-11051 GCA_030522825.1 Platygaster orseoliae | reverse complement strand
GAACGAACTGATCGCCACCGAGAGTGGGAATGCAAGGTTTTATGAGACCTGCTCCTAGGATTACGAACAGGAAAGGGATCATAGCAAACCATCTGTAACTAAATTCATTTGAATCAATTATTTTATAATATTCAATAATTCTCATATTTTTTATTATACATTTGGTATATTTAATATATAATTATGTATTATTGAAAAATCTTGACGGGCTTTCAAAAAACTACTGAAATTATCAATAGTTCCCGACACATTATAAATAAAAACAATATGCAGAACAAATCATTCGATTCTGCATTTCATAAGTAATTATTGAAAATGGAATTGTACTATGAAATATTCACCTTAAAGGTATATGGTACATTGGTACAACAACTGCATAAAGCAACATATGCCCAAGAGAACACATTATGCTGAAATAACATATCGTTTTGAATTTTCCAAACCACGAATCGGCCAATATCGCTCCGACCAGAGGAAGAAAGAACAGAAATATGTTGAGAAAGTGGTATGCTGCAACGGCTTCATTTGTCGAATACAGAAAATGTATCGTTAAATACAACGGTAAAGCCACTATAAATAAGAAATTAAAATAAGTTAAAATATAATTATGTTTGTTGTGAATATTTCAGATGTTGGTCATTTCTTTCACGAACCTCGTATTCCAAAGTATGCAGAATTCTCGCAAAAGCCATAGCCATAAATATAATAGACGCACGATGGATATGAGATTTTTTGGAACAGTATAAACAAGCGGTATGGATAAACATTTATTTTTTAAACAGTTTCAATAACAAGTAGACAAAGTACAAAATCGACTGTGGCAAGTGCATGTAAACATTTTTGTATATTTTTTTCTGAACTATAAAAGTTGCCTTTTCCACACGGCGATGAATAAACAATTTTTCCGTGACTATGATTAGTAGTGAAAGTTAACTTGCATTAAAGATTTTGATTATTTACAAAATTTATTAATTTCAAAGTTTGATACGTACCAAGAGAAAAACCTTGCGAGTTAATGCAACACTTATATTTGGCTCTTGGCGCATAAAGTACTATTTTATTTTTTATTCTAAGAAAACAATTTATCTTTAATAATAGATAAATTTTACCCTCTCTTTTTTCTCGCTGATGTTCGTACTCATTATTTTATCGTTGGAGTTGAAAAAAATTTTGTCGTAAAATTTTTTTTTCTATGTTTATAAAATGGGTTGAAGTTTTGAAAAAAATTTTTCGTATTCATCGAAATTATGTTTCTACTCAGCGTACGTTTATATAATTTTATCATTTTTCTAGATTGGCTCTAGCGGAAAATTTTTTTTAGATAGAGATTTTTTATGATATAAAAATACATTATCATTCAGTTTTTCAGATCGATAAGATTTTTCGGAATATCTATGAATAAGGGCGTCAATAAATCATAGTTATTACGATTTAAAATAATATTACGCTATTACTAACCATTTTTGACACTTTTGATAAACTTATTTTTAAAGTTCGCGCAGAAAATAGTGAAAACATTTTATGATACAGCCCTGACTGCTTGATGAAGTAGAAAAATTGAAAAATAATTTTCCACTTTTTTAAAAAAACAATTAAAATGTCCTTGAAATGCATCACATGGAAAAAAATGATTTGCTGTAGCAACAAAATGATGCCCTGTTTCAACACAACTTGACAGAACAATTTTTTTTTCAGCAACTTATTTTTTGTTGCCAGAGCACAATTATAATGCATGAAATTCTATTGAATTGTAATTATGCTCTGGTAATAGCGTAAAATATTTGTTGGGGCAACAAAAAATTGCTTCTGTCAACTTGCGTCAAGTTTGCTAATGCAGCAAATCCTTTTTTTCCTGTGTATTGTCACAACTATTTAGACACAATTTTTGAAACTCTTTAAATAAGGTTCTAAAAATGATTCCGAAAACTCTCAAAATAATCCACAAAAATGTCGTTAACGTTTGCAGAATACTAATACGGGCACTTTTGTAAACTTTCTGAAAGATACAATATTTCAAATGAAAGCTCTTATGAATGTTTCTGAAAAGTTTCGTGCCGATTGGGTTATATATAAATGTTACGTATATTTTATATGATATTATATATTATTAAATTGTTCTATATGTTATATATAATACATAAGAAAATAATTGTTATGTTATAATATCTAATATAATATAATTGTAATAAATATTATAATAATTATCTGATGTCAATACTTTTTTTTCTCCGCATAATTTTCCGTTAGTGAATGCTTGTTCATTAATCAAGCTCACGAACAATCTCTCATCACGTAAAAATGGCTAAATCTTTCTTAAGGAGAATAATCTCGGTGCGCCACTCGTTGAAAGGGGTTTTTTTGCGGACTCTGTTACGCTTAATAGTTCTGTGCCGATCTGCAAACAACGTGGTTATCGTGAACAACGCGTTGGATTTCGCGCTCTGCGTTTTTTATTAGGTGATAAAATTTCCATGATGATGAAACTTCACTTTTGGAAACGAATAATCGCTTCGCAAAAATCTAAAGCAAGGCCTTTATTTTAATTATTTTCCTTCCTCAAATCTTTACATTTCAAGTACGCGAGAATACAATAAAAACAAAAGATTTATTTATTATTCATGACAGAAGTTGATTTCGTTCTTGTGCAAAACGGAAGTGTAAAATTTTCCAACTTGAGTTATTTTCAGTCATTGTCAACATGCGCATCCACGATGGACATGCAAAGGTAAAATTTATGCTTTATTTTCAATAAATCTAGTTTTTGTTACGGAAATTTTCTTGTTTCTTCAAATTTCTTTTGTTTCTTTGGAGAGTAAGTAAATTCATGTGTAGTTTTTTTTGTAATCGAGCTTGTGATTTGATTTAATCAAGTTTCAGACAATTGTTATCTCATCAACAGTAATAGTGTTTCGAGCTGATTAAGTATGATTATTTTCAAAACCACGTTTTGTTTTCACATTCGTGAATTTTTCCATTCGACGTTGTTGAACAAATATAGAATTGGTAATAATAAAACGTGTTCACGTTTAGGAACCATTTGCGTACTTTTGAAAGATCAGTTTGTTTATCGACGAAAATTACAGTTTGTTTTGATATTGTTTGAGTACGATTAATTTTATTGACGAGAAAAAAAAGTGTAGATTTTATTCCTTGAAATTAAAAAATGGATTAGAAAACTTAAGATAGTATTTTATCCATGAAAATTCCGAGATAATTGTAATAATTGCAAGTGATGCAATTTTCTACGTTTGATGTGTTTTTTAAATTTTGCTATGAATTTTGTTTTATTGGAATATGTGAAATATTGGGATAATAATGAATAATATTTTTGTTTATGTTTACTCTGATAATTTATAGATAAATAAAATATTTCAGAGGTGATGATTTATTGAAAAATTTGGTATTTCCATTCATGAGTTAAGCAATTTTCAAATTTTGTAGTAAATATTTAATATTTTTTTTCATATTTTTTGAATTCAGGAAATTTTGGCAATAATACAGTGATTTCTTAGAAATTTTGAATAATTTAACTCTATTATTTCGTAAATCGTCGGAAAATTATTATAAATTTAAATTTCTTCATAATTTTTTGCACTCAACCTATCCTTCAGAAAATTTTCTTGAAATTAAAAAAATTCAATTCCAACTTGTTTTTTGTAATGATTTTTCGAAAAATAAGCTGAATTTTTTAAATTTGACGAAATTCAAGTATTTTATTCAATTGAAAATTCCCACATTAAAATTTAGTTTTGAGTGTCTTGTGGAATAACACTGTTTTTATGTAAACCCAAAGTCCTTGAATTTTGAAATATTGCCAAATCAGTTTTATTCATAATAATTTTTTTAAAATTCCTTATCGTAAAACTATTTTTTTCATATTTTATTTTTGGAAAATCCAACAAGAAAAATTCACAATACTTTTGATTTTTAGCCACGCCAATAAAATTGCCAACATGCAGATTCACGAGGAAAAGGACGCGGTAAAAATAATTTTTTTTTTAATTTTTCACTTAATAAAATTTTAATTTTTTAAGGTTTTCGAAACTACTCAATTTCTAATTTTTCAGAAACACAAACTCCCAAAATCCGTATACTTCATCATCGGCAATGAATTTTGCGAAAGATTTTCGTTTTACGGAATGCGCAGTACAGAGAAATATTTACCTTATTCTTCTACAATTTCTAATCACTGGCGAAAATTGTTAAACGTTTTCTTATAAATGTATTATTTTCAGCGGTGTTATCGTTATATTTGAAGAAAAAACTGGACTTTACTGAAAACACAGCTATTGTTATATACCATACTTTCAACACGTTGATATATATTTTTCCACTGATCGGAGCGATGCTGGCAGATTCGTGGCTCGGAAAATTCAAGACCATATTTTATGCGAGTATCATTTATACAGTTGGACAATTGCTTCTTACTGTAGCAGCTGTCACAATTTTTCATTTACCTATCAGGTAATTCTTTGCAATTACTGTCGAATATTTATAAATAATCCATGAAAATTAGATGAATAAATAAAATGACAGTTGTTATTTATGAGAAAATAAAAAAAGAAATGAAATACGTTATACATGGACATATTGAAAATTATATTATTTAATTTATTATTCATTGTACATCATATATTGATTATATATTAGAAATATATAGTCTTAAAATAAATATACAAGGAATAATAATTTTCATTTAACTGCCAGGTAACTTTTTGCAATTAATGTCGAATTTTCATAAAAAATCGATGAAAATAAGAAAAAGGAATGAAATATGACAGTGAGCTGTCATGGCAGTTTTGACAGTTAATAATGATCGTTTATTTCTATGTATTGTAAGAAAATGTAAATAATTCATCAACAATATTTTTACAGAGAAGTTACTTTACTCGGATTGCTTTTTATAGCCATTGGATGCGGAGGAATGAAACCTTGTGTTACATCTCTCGGGGGTGACCAATTTGTACTGCCACAACAGGCTCGACAAGTGGCCACGTTTTTTTCAATTTTCTATTTTTCAATTAATGCTGGCTCCGTGATATCAACGTTTATCACCCCTATTTTGAAAGCAGACGTCGTTTGCTTTGAGGATACTACTTGCTATTCTCTAGCGTTCTTCGTGCCATGTGTGCTCATGATCATCGGAACAGGTGACAAAACAATTTTAACAGGCACAAATTTATTGAGAACTACGTGAATCATTCAATGATTAAAGAAAAAAGTTTTTGATTTAAAAACTATTTAATTACATTATATTTCATTTATTACGATGAATTTATTTGTCTGGACAATATTTTATCTTATAGAATATGAAATATATTATACGAACTGGAAAATATTAATTATAAAAGGTAAAATATTTTATTTGATGTTTAAGATATCCGAAATTATCTAGTAAAAACTGACATACATATTGTAATTTGTATGATGGAATATAAAACTGTCTACTTTACAATATTATAGTTAGTATAATAAAAATGACGAAAATTGCAATATCATACTACAATTTACAATATTCTAGTACTTTTTACTATATGTGACGCGCTCCGACAAAAGGAACCTTCTCGGCAAAAAATCGATTTTCGTATTATGAATGATTCTATAAGTTCTATTACTAAACTTTAATTGGCACAATACGAAATTTCGAAATTATGGTTTTTAAACAAAACATCAGTTGAAGGAAATTATTTACATGGGCTTGAATGGCAGTTCAACGCCTTCCACAGCGCGCCGTGTAAACTTTCACTTTTGCCGAGAAGGTACCTTTTGTCAGAGCGCGTCACTAATATATGTCAGACGGTACTCATTTTCTCTCAGTCCATGTTCAGCATACCGACATTAAAACGTTTTGCTTTTTAAATATAATTTCGTCTTCCCTTGAAATTGTAAACTATAAAATGAAAAATCACCAAAATCTTTGGAAATAGCATTAGTTTCATGAAGTGACTAATTTTTGAATTAATAATTACCCCACGAATTATTAAAAGTACACATGTTCTAGTCATCTTCTCACACGGAAAACCATCGTATACGATAAAAAAACCTGAAAGCAACGTCGTAGCAAAGGTTGCCAAATGCATTTGTGTAAGTTTCAAATTATACACTGAGAGAATAATCTGGTACTTTTTACTCAAAAATATAGTAATGGAGGAAAATGTAGTATTGTATTATTCAAAATATTCGTATTGTAGTCATTGGCATATAGTATAATAATTGTAGCTATACGTTATAGTGAAACTCATATATGTATAGTAATAGTTATGAAAAAATGTAGAAACCATGAACGTGTAAGGTGATTTTCCATATCTTTTAGATGGAGAATTGCTATTTACTTAAGTAAAAAATACAATACATTTAGTATTTTGTAATTGCGATATTTGACGTTTTACTATACTGCATGATACACTGAGAAAAAATTGTAATTATTACAATACTAAAGATGTGTAGATTTTGAAATGATCTCTCGGAGCTATTTTTCCAACGTCTTTATTTATTTTCCATCAATATTTCAACCCACAATCGGGTCCTCTTTAGGATGATTATATTGCTCTCCTATTAAAAAAAATCCTCTTTAACTATTCTGATCGGCCAGATTCCGGTGAAGATACCATTGTTAAATTTTTTTTTTACCCAATTTATGTAAAAAACATTTAACAATGGTATCTTCACCGGAATCTGGCCGATCAGAATAGTTAAAGAGGATTTTTTTAAATACGTTGGAAAAATAGCTCCGAGAGATCATTTCAAAATCTACACATCTTTAATTAACAAAGAACGGAGCAGAATATAGAATATTTATCATATTTATATTATTACAATACTGTATAGTAAACGGGAATTACTCAGACATAATTATAGTATTTTTTGCTAGATAATATAGTCATTTTTGCAATACCATATTGTAAGTATTGTCAAATGATACTGCAATAATTATTATACTTTGTAAAAATTCCTTTACATATTTCGTTTTTTACTATTCATCTCATACCTTTAACAATATTATATTGTAATCCTTACTAATTTAGATTATAAATACGCTGAATGACAAATTGAGATACAATATTGGAAAAATTCGAAAATGTATGGTAAATTTTACTATATACAATGAATTTTCGCCATGCATATTTTTACATGTACAATATTTTCTCTTTATACACGAAATATAATATTTTAGAAGGTGAAAAACAAGTTGTAAAATTTGAAATATTATATTACATGTTTCACTATATACAGATATTACATTCTTCGTAATTGTAAAGTAAAAATTACAATTCGTATAGTATGATTCGATTGTGCAAATTTTATAATTTGCAAAACTGTATAGTAAAAACTGCAATATTACTGTATAAAGTACAATAATATTGTACTTTTTGCAATATATCTGGCAAAAAGTGCAGTGTGTTTGTCAAAAACCGTGTAGTAAAAACTGTCACATGTATTGTAATTTATACAATACAACGACTTCACTACACAATATTGTAATAAGTAAAATTATTATCTCAAGTTTTGCAATAATATTATAAAAATTACAATATTATCATAAAAACAGTAATATTAGTATAAAAAGTACAATAATATTGTACTTTTTGCAATGCATGTAGCAAAAAGTGCACAATTTTTTCTCAGTGTAGAAATAAATATATTTATGACTTTTCAATTTAGATTTTCCTAGAATATAGTAATTTGCCCCATATTTATAGTACAAATTACTAAGTTTTTCTTTCAGTGTACAGTTATCACAAAAATCAAAAAGGACCAAAATCATTTCCCGAAATCCACAGCACGCGATAGGTCGCAAAATGAAATCGTCTGAGCACAAGGAGCACTGGCTTGATCACGCAAATGATAGTTACGACGAAAAAACGATTAACGACATTAAAGCAATTCTTCAAGTTCTCAAACTTTATATTCCTTTGCCCATATTCTTCGCTCTTTTCGATCTGCAAGGTTCCCGATGGACTTTTCAAGCAGCGAACATGGACGGAGATATTGGATTTTACGTCATCAAACCCGATCAAATGCTAGTTTTTCATCCTATTACTATTATAGTGTTGATTCCGATTTTCGAATATTTTGTTTACCCAATAATAGGGAAAATAAAACTGAACACGCCGTTGAGAAAACTTGTACTTGGATGCATTTTCGCTTGCGCTTCTTCCGCAATTGCTGCAATGGTTGAATTGAAGCTGAAGGTGAGAAATTTGAGTATTTATTTTTAAGATTCAGAGAAAAAAACGTTTTATTTTTGAAATTATTTTTAAGTTTCGGTGATAAAAAAAATTTTTCTGAATGGCATTTATTTGCGTGTATAAACACTAGCGAAGTCGCTGTCAGAGTCATGTTACATAATAATTTTAAATATGATTTCAAATATATTTTATGTTTTTGAATTTTAAATAAAAATAATTACAATTATTTTGAAAAATGTGATAATAATTATCATAGTAATCGATTATTATTATTTTTCTTTATCAATTATGTATTAATATAAGTAGTAATAAGATGACATTATTTATTAATTATTTTCATTAATATGAAGTTTTTAATATATTTTAATACCATTTTTCAAGTGCATTATTTTATGACATAATATTCGTGAAATGAAGTACACGAAAATATTATTTAAATAATTATGAAATGTCGAATTTCACTATGATAAAAAAACTAGCTTGGTTCTTATTTACGGCATTTTATTCTGAATACAGTAAGTTTCATAAAATTACGAGTTATTTGAAATTTCAAAGTAATTCCAGTTTTCTCTACAAGTTCTATGAAATTTCTATGACAACAACTTTACTAGGGAAGTTGAAAAAACCACATTTAATGAATTTTTGAGTTTTCCAATATTTATGATATTCATTTTCCTGTAATTTTGACGTATTTGAAATAAATCAAGGACTAAAAAATTTATGTTTTCATCGAAAAATTGATATTCATAATAAAAAATTGTAGAAAACGTATCCAGTAATGCCTACAAGTGGTTTCGCACAAGTCAGAATTTTCAACACCCTAAACTGTCAGATCAATGTGAATCTTGGAGGAGATATTTTTATTATAAAAAATATGGAGATGTGGGTGAAAAAAGATTTTGTTGTCCAAAAACAAGGGATTGTTATTGAATTACAGTATAGAGTTCAAAGATTGTATTGGTCTACAGAATTCAACCTCGTCAGGTATGAAGATGTACACTTTTTCTGGTTTTTTCATGAGGAAATTTCGAAGGATTTCATTTTTAATACAAATTTTCAACGTCCTGTGAATTTTATTATCTAGAATGTAAATAATGTTTAATGATTCGAGCAAATAAGAAAATATTCAAAATTAGAAAAAATTCCATGAGTCCAGAATTTTTCGCCATATGTTCACATATTATCACTTTTATAGTGAGAGGAAAATCTCGATTGATAAGTATTCATGGTTTTATATATATAAAAAAAAAAACAATAAAACAAAACCTGAAAATTTTAAAGAATTCTCAATTTCTATGAAATTTCAAACTCTTGTAATTTTAATTTGTCTGAATTGCAAAATTCTGAAAATTTTAAAGATGATTAGTTTTCGGAATCGAATTTTTTTTTTAATAAGCGGCTTCATATTTTTCAAATATTATAGTTCTATGACACTTATATCATTCAAAATTTATAACTTGATTCATAGAATTTTGATATAGTACAATATTGTTCCAAATCAACATTTGAGCATTTTGTAACATTAATAATGTTAGTTTCAATATGTGAAAAATTTCTGTCAAACACAATGAAAAACAATTGCAAACTCAAAAAATAGATTTTTTCGATGATGTCATACTTTTGCACGATAGAGAATATTTTCAAAATCTTTTCAAATTTCTTTTATTTAAAGGTTCCTTCTACATTCACGAAGCAACAGCAAATTCTCTAATTGCATCAGCTTCAGGAATCGATCGCCCTTTCACCGATGATGTGAATCGATCCAAAGAAGGCGATCCTTACATCAGAGCCATCATCAACTTCGATAAAAACACCACTGGCTCCTTTAATTTGAGATTCATTGGTGTTCAAAGTGACCAAAAAAAGACAATAAAACTAAAACATTCACTAAATGCAACAAAAAAAGAAGTAATAAAGTCTGGAATTTACGATATTTTTATAAACGGCGAATTGGTGGTGCCGGAAAAACACCTTAAATGGGGAGGAGTTTACACAATCATCGGAATTCGCGAAGAATCTGGATTTCATGCTAAAGTTGCGACGATAACAGACCCAAATTCGATGAACATGCTTTGGTTGTTGCCGCAGTATATTGCTATAACAATAGGGGAAGTCTTGTTTTGCATTATAGGACTGGAATTCACATTTACTCAGGCACCTGAGAGCATGAAATCGTTGTTGTCAGCTGCGTGGTTGATGACAACTGGTGTTGGGAATTTTTTAGTGGCTGTTGTTTCTGGATCTGGAATCTTTGATCAAGTGGTAATAATTGATTTTTGGTCAAAGATAATGAGTTTTGTTCAAGGGTATAGCTTGGTACCTGGTCACTTTCCCGAAAGCAGTTTCCCGACAGCACTTCTCCCGACACACTTTTTCCGACAAACAATTTACCCGACAACTTTTTTCCCGACACTTCTTTTCTATTCTTTTATATGAATATACTGGTACTGGCTCAGTTTTTCTAAAAATTTTTCAAAAATAATAATTTTTTTTCTTAATGAACTTTTTTTCTAATTTTTCAATTGTTTTACTTCAACAAAATTTTTGAACCAATGACCGTTAGAAAAAAAGACGTTAGAACATATTTTTCAGAAAAAGTGTGCCATAATCAAAAATATACAAATCATTCATATTTTTTTGTTCGAGAAATAATAATAAAAGAGTAAAAAAAATATATTTTTAATTCTTAACCGATTTCTTTTTGTTTTTGAAATTTATGTTACTTTTTAAAAGTTCCCAGGCAACGATTGTTTATTATTCCTAGCCAATTTCATTTTGAAACTTGACAGTTTGATTTTTTGATTTCATTTTTTTGAGAGTTACTTTTTGTGACCGTTTTTTATATATTTCCTTTTTTTGGAT
>JAPYZL010196360.1:0-13409 GCA_030522825.1 Platygaster orseoliae | reverse complement strand
GACAATTTTCGTACTGACATAATTAACTTTAGTCTACAAGGTATTCAGACACTGAAAGCGATATCTTTCTGAAGCATATTATCGCGGGAATATTAAATAGTTTTTTGTCCGGATTTTGGTGGCGCACCCTGTATTTTATTACCTTTTTTTTTTGTTTAAGTGGTAGGTGGGTGCCAAGGGAAAAAATTGGATGAGTGGGTTTATATGGGAATGGACAAAAAAGGATGAAGTTTTTTATGAATTTTTTTGAGAGGGAAATGGGGCTTGGTTTAGTGGAAAGTTTTTGAAACTTTTGAAAAATGTTTATGTATGTTGTGATTGAGTGGATCGAGTTTTTAAAATGGTTTTTGATGTTGATTTTTACGAATTTAGAGTTTAATTGTTTTGTGATTTGAGTTTCTGAATATGCACTAGTTTTATTACGGGGTAATTCTTGAATATTACAAGTTTTTAAATTTCTGAATTTTGTATAGGAATTAATGTTTTTATATTTTGGGAGTTCAAAGACAGTTTCGATTTCCGAAGTTTTATTGTCATATTTATAATTTCATGAATAACTTTAAAAATACGTGCTTCGGAATTTTTTTTTTTAAAGTTTTGAAATTTTGAAATAACGTGAATTTGAATCTTGAAAATTTTTAGATTATTTTAATATCATGAATAACGCTGTTTTTGATGTATCTGAATTTCCAAATTTGGTTTCTTTTTAAATTGGAAATATTTTGATACTCAACGTTCTTAAAATGTAATGTTTATTATGAACTTTTGATTTTTTTAACAATGATTTTCGAAACGTGATAACTACAATTTTTTGTAATAAGTTGATTCAAGTTGAAGAATGTCAATATTGTGTGAACTCTTGAAATTTATGAATATTATGGATACTGCTGTATTTGATTTTTCTGAATTCAAATTTGGGTTTCTAGAATTCAGAATTAATTTATAATTTTGTTTTCTAATCTGAGCTTTTTCTGATAAATGTACTACAATTATTACTGTGTAATCCTTGAATTTCTAAAGTTTCAGAATTCCAAGTTTGAGAATTTCTAAGTTTTGTACAGAAATTAATGTTTTTTATATTTTGAAAGTTCAAAGACAGTTTCGATTTCCAAAGTTTTATTGAAATGTTTATAATTTCATGAATAACTTTAAAAATACGTGCATCGGAATTTTTCTGAAAAAAGTTTTGAAATTTTGAAATAACGTGAATTTGAATATTGACATTTTTTAGAATATTTGAACATTACAAATAACACTTTTTGATTTATCTGAATTTCAAATTCATTTTTTTTTTTTTTTTTAATTAGAAATATTTTGACATCCAACGTTCTTAAAATTAAGTGTTTATCAAAAATCTTTGATATTTTTAACAATTATTTTCGAAACGCGATAACTATAATTTTTTGTAAAAAGTTTTAAATTGAAAAATTTCAATATTGTGTGAACTCTTGAATTTAATAATGTTAGAAAATTATGAAAATTATGAATAAAGCTGTTTTCAAGTTTTCTCAATTCAAATTTTGGTTTCTAGAATTCAGAATCAATTTATAATGTGTTTTTTTTTGTTTGTTGAAAAATCTGAACTTTTCCTGATATATGTACAACGGTTATTACTGTGATCCCTAAATTTTAAAAGTTTCATAATTCCAAGTTTGAGAATTTCTGAATTTTGTATAGAAATTAATGTTTTTTAAATTTTGAAAGTTCAAAGACAGTTTCGATTTCCAAAGTTTAGTTAAAATCTTTATAATTTTATGAATAGTTTTAAAAATACGTGCATTGGAATTAAAAAAAAAAGTTTTGAAATTTTGAAATGGCGTAAATTTGAATATTGACATTTTTTCGATTATTCGAACATTACGAATAACGCTGTTTTTTATTTATCTGAATTTCAAATTTGATTTTTTTTTTCAAAAAATGGAAATTTTTGGTATCTAACGTTCTTAAAATTTAATGTTTATTAAAATTATCTTTGATATTTTTAACAATAGTTTTCGAAATGCAGTAACTAGAATTGTTTTGTAAAAAGTTGATTTGCTTTTTCATTCAAGTTGAAGAATTTCAATATTGTGTGAACTCTTGAATCTGAAAAAGTTAGAAATTTATGAAAATTATGAATACAGCTGTTTTTGAGTTTTCTGAATTCAAATTTGGGTTCCTAGAATTCAAAATGAATTTATAATTAAGTTTTTTTTTTTGAAAAATCTGAGCTTTTTCTGATGACCAACGTTTCTAAATTTTTGAAAAATCAAGAATGTAAAAAGTATTGAAATTTCCTTCATCGAATTTTAAAATATTGGTATTTTAGAAAATATCTCTGAAATACGAAAATTAGAGAATCTAGAAACTTTGTTTTCTCAACTATTGATATTTTCAGATTTCAAAGTTTGCAAATTATTGATACTGCAGTTTTTGAAAATTTCTCAATTTGAAATTCGAATTTCACAATTTCCAATAGAATATGATTTTCCGTTTCAAAAATTCTGAGATTTTTTTTTTGATAAAAATTCTTTTTAGATTCAAGTGCTTGACCTTTTGACTCTTTGCTCGTTTGTATTAATTCAAAATTAATTCGCACTTTCTGATTTTCAAAGTTGAAATTTTCTTAATTAAGTTTCTCATAATTCAGTTTTCCTCTAAATTCAAGGAATATTTTGATTTTGCAGTTAACGAAGGTTAAATTTTTATGTTTTTCAGAACTATGTTAATATTTTTATAATTCAAAGCCTAACAAAGTATTTTCATTTTTTCAAAATAACGTTTCACGTTCTGAATAGTGAAATTTTGTTTAAGAAAGTATTTGAACAAACTATGTCGAAAAATTTTTGTAAAATTTTCCAAGTAATGATTTTGCCCCTGATAATGTTGATTGATGGTCATTTATTTGAAACAGAAATTTCATTTACAATTTACAAGTATATTTTACATTATATTTATTTTTCTTATTATTATTCATAATTTATATTTTAGAGATTATATTTTTATACTATAGATGGACAAAAATTTTTCACTGATCCATAATTACAAGAATGAATGAAATAGTTTATATCAATGGTTTTCGATTTGTTGGATTGTTGATGACACCACAAAAAAAAAGGAATATGAGTATAAAATGAGTTAAAATGGTGAAATGTTTTTATTTTTCAGGTCAAGAGTGAGAAGAACTTGGCGTAAAAGTCGATGAGAGAACCCGAGAGAAGAAGGAACGAGGAGGATCGTGGAGAAAAGAAAAAGAGAAAAAGGGCGGAGGCAGGGCTCGGAGAGAGAAAGGGACGTAGCTGAGCCGGCGACGAAAAAAGGCCCACCACCTCTAGGTCTGATGTTAGCGGACATAAACGGCAATTTAGCGGATCTGAGAAGCGAAGCGATGGGGTCGCAAAGGTTTTGTCTGCGCTGGAACAACCACCAGAGCAACCTGCTCTCCGTATTCGACCAGTTGCTCCACGACGAAGCTTTCGTCGACGTCACCCTCGCCGTCGAGGGCCAGTTACTCAGGGCACACAAGATGGTGCTGTCGGCGTGTAGTCCATACTTTCAGGTACACTGAGAAAACAAATTTTCAGTTTCATTTGTTCCAACTGAATTTTAGTTGGAATAGGCATCATCGAAAATTTCAGTTGTGCTGATTGAATTTTGTGTTGTACTAATCGAATTTTCAGTCGCTTCAACTGAAAAAAACGTTGCCGACCATTTTCCCGAAAACCGTTTTCCCGGAAGGTCTTTTTTTCGAACGGCCATTTTCCCGAAAAACCATTTTCCCAAGCGGTCTTTTTCCCGAATCTGTTTTCCCGAAGGGTTTTCTATTTTCCCGAACGGGAAATTTTTCTATCAGCCTAATGTCTAGAAATGCCATGGTTACGCCTTTACAATTTGAAAATTTTAAGATTGCAATAAAAATTTTAATTTTTAAATTAAATCTTAAAATTGAATTTTTAAATTAAATTTATAATTCAAATTTTTAAATTTCATAATTCAAATAAAATTCACAATTTTTAAATTACAAATTTTTACCATGACTCTTTTTATTGAAGACTCTTATGAAATTCATAAATGTATACAATTGAAGTAAAAGTGAAATTCCAACCGAAATTCGGAAAATAATACTTTCGGGAAAATTGTCGTTCAGGGAAAAATACTTTCGAAAAAATAGCCATTCGGGAAATAATATGTTCAGAATAATGGCGTTTCGGGAAAATGACCGGGAATCGAAAAAAAAGTTGGCGCTGCTCTGTAAATGAAGTTTCTATTGAGGCCATTTTAAATTTTACTTGTGACAACAGGAATTTTCGGTTCCCACAACTAAATTTTCAGTTGCGCCATTTCTAACTGTTTTTTTCAGTTACGATAATCGAATTTTTCAGTAGCAGCTATGGCGCTAACGGAATTTTTCAGATGGAGCAAACGAAAATTTCTGTAAAGTCAACTTTCTCGTCTCCTACATTGAAAAAATGCAGTTAAAGCAACTGAATCGTTTTTTCTCTGTGTGGAACTTAAGTACAACACACACAAGTAAAACAAGTGTGCTAAATTAGTAGTTATTTAGTGCTAATGCTAATGTTAGACAAAAATTTGCTAAAATTATTATTTACCGATTTTTTTTTACTCATACCGAATTTTGGTATGATTAAATATTAGCGAATAATCTTGTAATTTTTGTTGTAACTTCTGAAATTTGTGAATATTAATGATGTTGTTTATAAAAATAGCAGAAAAATTTTGGAATCATGTAAACAAAGAAAAAGTACTATCAGTGATAGAAATTTACGAGAATATGAAAATTATTGAACAATAGTGAAAATCGTAAAAAATATATGTATTTGAAATCAATGATGATGGAAAATCATTGGTCTTTAATGACTTTAAATTTTGAAAATTCCCCAAGTTATGAAAGTTCTGAAAATAAATTAATTGAAAAAAAAAATTCAAATAATAAATATAAATCTGAAACCTCTACTTGATTTGAGAAATATTACGAATTTTCAAATTTCATTATTTACGATTTTTTTAAAATTGAGGATCACAATAAAGATAGATAGATTGTAAATAAAAAATGTACTTTAATTCCTGAAAAATCCAAGTATTCCTAAAAATTTCCAAATAATGAAATCCTGTAAACAAGTCGATTTTTGTGATTTTTTTTTTCTTCGTTAGCTTACTTTTTACCAGATCAGTGGCAAATTGAGATAAAATTCTATAATTTATGACAAGCTTTTTTTGACTAAAAATTTTTACGTTTACCAAAGAATGCAGCAAATTTTCAGAACTTTTTTTATTGGAACAATGAATATTTTCCAGTCGAAAATCGTAATACTACAGATTTCGACTTTTTAATATTAAAAAAATTCAACTGTCAACTAATAATTGTAATTTTTCGAATATTATTACCAAAAAATTCTTTGAAAATTATTGAACGATATTGAAAATCGTAAAAAATATATTTCAAATCAATGGTAATGAAATAACTCTTCAAATTTTGAAAATTCTACAAATTATTAAAGGTACAGAAAAAAATAATTAATTAAATAACAAATAAATTTTTAAAAATATATTAAATACACAAATGATAATATAATAAATCTGAAACTTCTACTTGATTTCAAAAACCTAGCAGATTTCAGAAACATTACAAATTTTCAGATTTCAGAAAATTTACAATTTTTGAAAAATAACGATTACAGTAAACATAGAAACATTGTAAATAAATAAATATGCTCTAATTTTTTCAAATTCCAAGTATTCTTGAAAATTGAACTGAATTTCTGGAAATGAACGTGTTCGAATGGATTCGTAAATTTAAAAAAAATTTAATTAAAATTACCTATCGATGACTTTTGTCTAAAACAAAAATTTGGGCCCCAAACTCAATTTGGAAGTTGAATTAATTGTTTGTATTTTTCGTATCGTTAGTTTATCAAAAAATATCAGAGACATGTTTTTTTTGTCACCTCAAAAATTGACGGAACGTCGAACAAAATGATGTCATTTGAATTTTCAGTATATCTATGTTTACGAAATCAAAAACTCACATATCCCTCAAAATAATCATTTTTCAAAAAAAAAGGTATTTTTTTTCATGTAACTTCCCAAAAGAGAAATTGAAGAATTTTGTTACATATGTCTGTTAGATAACTGAAAAAAATTGACACGTATTATTTCATTGATTAATTAATTGAGATCTACTGGAGATACAGGTTTTAAAAATCTAGAGTGGGGAGTGTGACGTCAAGATTTATATAAATTTCTATTGTCTTTATATGGACGGTGACGTCATTTTTTTAAAAACTCTGAATCTCCAGCAATTTTTAGTCTATTAAAAAAAAAAAAAAAGAAAAAATATGTATTCATTTTTTTTTTATTTAATTCAAATTTGATTTTATGAAGCGAATGTTTGCTTCATTTAATGCTAGCTTCAGGTGTATTCAGGTCTATCAATTAGAAAATTATTGACGAAGCCAATCAAGATGATTATGGAAATGAAAAATTATAAGATGATTATGTTATAAATTATTATAATTATTGATGATTATGTTATATAATAAACAGGGGCGGTCTCAGAAACGGTTCTTGGGAGGGGGAATTAACTTGGACCAAAAATGCAAAGATAATGTTATCGTAATGTTCAGCCTACAGCATAAATTATGTGTAAATGTTCAGTTGTTTATAGAAAAACTTGCATGATAATAAAAATACCGCTTCATTTTTGTAATGTATGTTATTCAAGTGGTATATTCAATGAACTAATATTTTTTATTGCGGAAATAAACTGTATAACAATTGAATTCGCAAAAATTTTTCAAAATTTTTCGGTTATGCTGAAATTCTCACGTAATTTTCAATTTATTTCGAAATTCAAGTTTTGAAAAATTAAAAACTGTATAAGGATTTCCGATGTATCATAATTTTCAAAATTTTTCAAGATGTAAAAATTCTTAACATTTTCGTTCTTGGAGTTTTAAAATTTAATATGAAGTTTTTAAAATTGATATTTTTAATGTATTTTAGAATTGAAATTTAAAATGTGAAAAATTTAAAAATGATTGAACTCGCAAAAATTTTTCAAAATTTTGAGTAATGTTTAAATTTTCACGGAATTTTCTATTTTTTCAAAATTCAAGTTTTTAAAAATTAAAAACTGTAGAAAGACTTTCGATATATCATAATTTTCAAAATTTGTTAAAATGTCAAAATCTTTCAACATTTTCGTTCTTGGCGTTTAAAAATTTGATACAAAATTTTAAAAATTGACATTTTTAATCTAATCTAGATTTGAAATTGAACATATCCAAAAAGTTGAAAAATTATTGAGTTCGCAAAATTTTTTGATAACGTTGGAATTTCCACGAAATTTTCTATTTTGTCAAAATTCAAGTTTTTAAAAATTAATAACTGTTCAAGGATTTTTGATGTATCATAGTTTTTAAAATTTTTCAACATGTCAAAAATTCTCAACATTTTCGTTCTTGGAGTTTTAAAATTTGATTAAAGTTTTCAACCATTCGTAAGACATGGAACTCTTGTTGAGGGAAATTTCCCTTATTTCCCTCCCCTTGCGACCGCCACTGTAATAAATAAGACGATTATTCAAATGAAAAATTATATTAAAATTTTGCAGGCACTGTTTGTGGGACACCCTGACAAGCACCCAATCGTGATTCTCAAGGACGTACCGTACGTCGATATGAGGAGCCTGCTGGACTTCATGTACAGGGGCGAGGTAAGCGTGGACCAGGAAAGGTTGACGGCGTTTTTGAGGGTCGCCGAGTCCCTGAGGATCAAAGGCCTGACGGAGGTTAACGAGGACAAGTGCGAATTGCCGAACATCACGTCCTCGCTGATGAGCAATCAGAGCCAGGCGCCGCAGCAGCCGCCGCCGAGCCTCCACAGGATCAATCAAATCAGTCATCAGTCCTTGCCGCAGAAGAGGTTCCACCACGTTTCGAGCCATCCTCTGCTCGGCTCGGCATTAACGGCGCCCAAGAGAAAACGCGGCAGGCCAAGGAAGTTAAGCGGCTCCTCGGATACGCCCTTGGACTCTATTTCCGGCGATCATCAGTTATTGTCCTCGGACCTCGTCCAGGGCTCGCCCGAAATGATGGAAATGAAGATGGGCCTTGACTTTCAAAGCGAGCTCAACAGCAGCAGCGCCACCGCCGCGGCAAATCTCGCGGAGAGAACGAAAAAGGACGAGCCCATGGAAAACGGGACCGACGAGGGGGGAAGGGGGGTGAAGCGGGAGCCCGAACCGACGCCCAGTACTTCCGCGCAAGGTAAGGAACAGAGAGATGATTTTTTTGGGCCTTCCCGAGTCAAAATAAAAAATTATAATAATTAATTCTTTCGATATTCCCAGTCAATTTATTTCCTTTTTAAATCATAACGTCGACGTTTCGGCTAATTTTTAGCCCTTTTCAAGACCTGAGTAATAACATCACAAAATATATATTCCCACTGATGTCTGTATGATCAAAAATCTTCTAAAATTGGTTATTACAATATATCTCCCAAACATGATGAAAATGTTGCTCAATTTTTCGTTACATAATTAAAGACAACTCAAGTCAAAGTGTAAAAACAAACAACTAATGGTAAAAGTGTGCAACGTCAATTCGTGAGTGTCTTAACATGGTCGTAACTCGTCAATGATTGTAATAACACTAAATTTATAAGGCGTAGTCCTATCTTAATATTCTTATTGAAGCTGCTTCAAAATAAAAAAATACTCAATTTGTCCTGAAAGTTCTCAATTCTTTTGTTCTTGCATTGCCGACAAGAATATTTTGTCATAAATTTGTACTATATACATATATTTTTTATTTATTTATTTACTTTTTGTACAGTAGAAAAGTGATTTTATGCATTTTTTGATGAGATATTTTCAATATTTATTTCGTTTGGACATTTTCCTCACAATACAAAATTTCTATTTTTTCAAAATGAAAATTCTGATTTCTGTCAATTGGGACTTTGGAATATTTAAGGTTTCGAATTCCAGGTAACGAATTTTTTTTGTGGAGGTTCCATACGCCAAATTTTCTAAATCGAGGATCGAAATTTGTAATTTTTATCATGTTTACACTTTACTGAATTAATTCCAAGATTTCTTCTGAATCGTTTTGTTCGAAATTGGTATTATTTAGATTGTCTAATTTTGGAATTTCATAGTTGACAAATCTGAACATGAAAATTTTCAGAATTTCTTGTATATTGAAGTATAAAAATTTGTATATTTGAAATATTCAAAAGTGCTACTATCAAAATATATACGTATCAGGATCGAATATTTTAGTGTAAGATTTTGCAAGTTTTGAAACTCCAATTGATCAATATTTTTATTGTTATAATTTTAACTGGCGTAAAAAATTTAATCACATATTTGAACAAATGAATCAATAAATTATATCAACTTTTTAGTATTTAAATCAATGTCATCCTTGTAAATGCAGTTTTATAAATAGTGAGATATAATAATTAATAAAAATATTAAAGATTAGATACGTTTGGTAATTTTTAGGGTTTTTTTGTTTTTAATTTAAATTTAAAATCATAATTTTTTTTTTTTTTTTTTTTTTTTTATAATATTCAACAAGTAATAAATACGTGTTTTGGAATTTTAGGAGTAGACCCCATGTTTTGAATTAAACAGTTTTTTGTCATCTTCATTTAAGTTAGACAATAACTTTATCCTCTTAAAGAACAAGCAAATGAAAGAGATTTCAGGTTTGATTATTGCATTACACACTTTGTTTTTGTTTATTTGAATTTAATTTTATAGCTGATGAATAGAGAAGAATTTTTTAAGGGTGTAACAAAAACTCATTTAAATAAGTGGCCAACGTTTTTGGAATGAGTTTACATAAACAGGTGAACTGATTGATATACATTTTCCAAAAACATTGACCTTCATCATTAGAAGAATACCAAGTTTCTATTAAAAATCTGAAATTTAGGAAGATTGAAATTGTGATTTAAAGTTATTTCGATTAATTATTAGAATGGAATAATTGAAATGGTATGGATTGTTAAATTGCAGCTTGAAAACTTTGAAAAAAAGTTTAATTTATTATTGTAGATGATAAATTGAGAAGAATTTTTTAAGGGCATAATAAATAACTCATTAAAATGAGAAGCCAACGTTTTTGGAATGAGTTTACATGAACACGTGAACTGATTGATATACATTTTCCAAAAACATTGACCATCATCATTAGAAGAATACCAAGTTTCTATGAAAAATCTGAAATTTAGGAAGATCGAAATTGTGATTTAAAGTTATTTCGAAGCATTATTAGAATGGAATAATTGAAATGGTATAGATTGTTAAATTGCAGCCTGAAAACTTTGAAAAAAAGATTAATTTATTATTGTAGATGATAAATTGAGAAGAATTTTTTAAGGGCATAATATAAAACTCATTTAAATGAGAGGCCAACGTTTTTGGAATGAGTTTACATAAACACGCGAACGGATTGATATACATTTTCCAAAAACATTGGCCTCCATCATTAGAAATCTACCAAGTTTTTTTTAAAAATCTGAAATTTCGGAAGATTGAAATTATTATTTGAAGTTATTTTTATTAATTATTAGAATGAAATAATTGAAATGGTATAGATTGTTAAAATGCAACTTGAAAACTTTGAAAAAAATATAATTTATTATTTGAGATGATAAATCAAGAAGAATTTTTTAAGGGCATAATAAAAAACTCATTTAAATGAGAGGCTGACGTTTTTGGAATGAGTTTACATAAACACGCGAACGGACTGATATATATTTTCCAAAAACATTGGCCTTCATCATTAGAAAAATACCAAGTTTTCATTAAAAATCTGAAATTGAGGAAGATTGAAACGATAATTTGAAATTATTTTGATGAATTATTAAAATGAAATAATTTAAATGATATATATTGATAAAGTGCAACTTTAAAACCTTGAAAAAATTCTTATTTATTAATTGAGTTGATTAAATTTAACCCCGAATAAGCATAAACAGTTGTGTTTGTTTCTTCACTGTGAAAAGTCGAATCTTATTTTAAGATGGAACAAAATTAAGGGACGATTATGAAATTCAAATGATATCTTAAATTCAAGAAATGAAGTCTTGAATCAAGAATGATTTCCTCAAATTATGTTTAACCTTCTTAATTTAAGATAATATTTGAACTTCGAGACGTGCCTTGATTTTGTTGCATCTTAAAATAAGATTCAATTTTTACAGCGTCGAAAAATAAACGTGCAAGAAAACGTTGGTTGCCAGAGACTGTCGCTCAAGATGAGGGAATTTCGAAATGTAAAAAGCGCAACAACCCTGTTTTACTTGCGCGTAAAATAATGGCCATCGGATTTTCATTCGTAACGGAAATAACGGTTCGTTTTTGCTCTCTTTTTAGCCACCGAGGAGTCGTTCACTCGGCCGCTCAGTAGGCAAGGGAGCGAAAGTTTCAAGCAAGGTAAGAGATGCAAAATGCCATGAGAAATCTTGCCGGGTGATTCTCCGTGCAACCAAGCGATTTCCTTTTTTATAACCAAGCTTAGTAACAAGTTTTTTTTTTCGTTTTTGTTTTTACATTACCTCGACGCAGTTGATCTAATCCCTTATTTTTTTGCGATGCATGCGTCGCGCAAGACTTTTTTTCATTTTGGGAAACTTTGTTTTCCAAAAATGAATTTTTTGCAAAACACACACAAAAAAGGTGCTTCTTGCACCTGCGTGTTTTTGATTTTTATTACCTAGGGGTAGTTTTTATTACCGACAGACGGCGAGTTTTAATGCGTGTTTTTGATTTTTATTACATAGGAGTAGTTTCGTTTCCGACAGACGGCGCGGTGCGCAGTGTCGGAAATGCACTCCCTTCGTGTTAATTTTCAGGTGCGAGAAGCGCCTTTTTGTGCGTATTTTGCAAAAAATATCGTTTGCAACTCGGACCTAAGGCGTGGCTTTGTTCTCGGACTAATTTATCAGCCTCGGCTACGCCTCGGCAGATAAATTGGCCCTCGCCATTTGTGCATGGTTTTTGAGAAAACGAGGGAAGAATTTTGTTCCTTTGTTGTCGAAATTAAACGAGGACGTCGCGGACTTTTTTGTTCGTCAAACGGGAAAAAAACGAGAGAAAACCAAATACCACCGATCCCCGAATGCTATAGCACATCCAAAAATCTAACTCACTGCCCTTTTAAGTGTTTTACCGGCATTTTTTTTGTTTTACCTTGTTCACACGCTTGGCCGACACGTTTTGTGTCGGGAAACACCTGTGTATGTCACGATTTTGTTTTTCCATCTGGTTTTTATGCTGTTTATTTTTTATATTTGGTATATTTATTTACTTTTTTTTTTGTCTTTTCGTTCGGTATTTGTGTTCCCTCGTTGGCCATTTGGTATTTTTAATATATACATATGTATTTAAACAAAAAAAAAGGAGGGGGTGGAGCCAGCTAGCGGCGCTTAATTTTTTGTGTAAAAACGCTGGTTAATTTTCCGGTTCGTTCGTTGAAAAAAAAAAAAAAAAAACGAAGATTCGGGTGGTATGAGGAACACGACGAAAAAATATAAATTTCGCGACGTGTTTCCCCTGTATGGTTATTATTTTTTGTTTAACAAAAGAAACCATGTGTTTTAAAAGACACCTTAGCCAAACAATTGTCGTGAGAGTGCCTGAAGATCGGAGATTGTCGGTCGATGAAAATAGTGACACGTGTTACTTGAGTTCTCTTGCCCAGGTGAGTTGAGATATCAAGTCACCTTTGATCTCTGACGACGTTACCTTTGCACGGGGAAGCGAAGGATTTTTAGGGTGGCCAGCCGTTTTTTTAAAACTATGAATCAGTTCTCAGTGGTTTTTAATTCTTTTTTTTTCCTCTTGGACTTTTTCTGCCAATTCTTCTTCCGCTTTTCGAGTAATTTTCTTGATTTTTCCGGTTTTTTTTTGGTAATTTTTATTCATTTTTTTTCGTAATGGACGGATTTTTTTCACGTGTACGTGTGTCTGCCGCGTTTGCTGTGGGTGTCTTTTTTTTCTGTGCACGGCAAAAGCTACAGCTATACTTGTTGCCGTAATATGTTCGAGTTTTCTCTTAAAAGAATAGATTTTGCGTTTATGAATTCATGAATTTATTGTTTTTTTTTTTTTTTTGAAGATTTGAAAATTGGGGTTTTTTATTTATGGGGCTATGATTGAACTCGAGCAATTTTTTTTATTTGATTGGTCAATTTTCGAGTTTTTTAATGAAAATATGAAATTTGATTATTCAAATTGAATTCAAATTGAATATAAATTGATCATCAATTTAATAAATAATATTAAATAGTGAAATCAACATTTCCTCGACTTTAACAGAATTTGTTAAGAAGAAAAATCATGGACTACGATTGTTTGTATAAAGAAATCGTTAGTTGGAGAAATATTGAAT
>JAPYZL010196336.1:0-46272 GCA_030522825.1 Platygaster orseoliae | reverse complement strand
GATATTTAAAACCTCAAAAATGTTTTTTTGCCGGAAAAAAAAGGATGAAAATAGAGGATTTACGAGTAGCGCATTATTTAATATTAAAAATTGCAATTTATAGAAAACGCAAACCAAACCAGCAAAAACCTCTTGGGGATGGTTTATTGATACCTTCAGCTACATGAATCTGCAAAAACTTCCTTGCCATTTTTTTTTTGTTGGATTGTGTATTTTATGATTTTCAAAAAGTCAGGAATTCTGGGAGATGCATACTTTCTTTTTTTATTTTGTAAATCAGATTCTTTCGATTTCTGCGAAAAATTTTTCACAAACGCCTCAAAAAATATATAGTGTACGTTTTTGATATGCTGAAGGATATGTGTAAATATTATTTTCAAAACGAAAAATACCACGAAATTATCATTAATGTATTTCAGAATTTTAAAATAATAATAAAAATAATAATCGACGAAACTCTATAATTTGTAGTACACCAGAACTTGCAATCCACGTAACTGTTTTTTTTTTGGATTCAAGATATTAACTGAAAACTTAAAAATCAAAAGCCAGATCCGAAAATTTTCATATACTGGAAATTACTTTCTAAATAATTCGATTTTAAATTTGTATAAATATTAAATAAAGTCCAATTACATAGAATGATGTGAAAAATTTTTTGGTCGTTTTGATTTTGTGAACTGAAATTTTCCTTCACTGGATTTTGCATTCGAAAACTCATAGAAAAATAAAAAAATATGTAATGAAACGCAAAATGACTAGTTATTTGATATTACATTTCATAAAAGCAACCGACAATTGGTTCAGTATCACCAAAATTGAAACACTTAATTTATTTCTTACTTTTCAACTAAAGGTTCAAGTATTGCAATATATATTTCAACAATGAAACAAAATGTAAAGAAATAAATAATACAGCCTCAAATTTGTTGTCGTTTTCGAATTTTCATTTTGAATTGTGAAAGAGAAAAAAATTTACAAAACTATGCTACTCTCGTCCTTTTAAATCTCGACCCAAAAAATTTGTTTTTTTTTTTTTTCATTTTAGAAAAAGAAAAGTGTATATTCATATAAAATACTTTACTCGAATTCAAATTTTTAGCAATGTTGATGCAAAGTTTCCAGTACGTAGTCAAAATCTAAATAGTGACAATATAAGAAAAAGCAAAAATACATGTAACGAATTTTGAAAATTAACCTTGTTTTAAATGTTTAATCCGAATTTTCTTCATGCGTGAATTTTAAATACACAAAATATTAAGGAAAATTTCAAAATAATCAACTGAATGTAGAAACATAATATGTATGTGATTTTTTGCTTGAGTTTTTAATTATTTATTTCTCAATTTACAAAACAGTACAACCAATTTTTTTTCCAACAAAATAAACAAATAATGTTATTTCGTACTTCGAAACTTGACCATTATGAGTTAGATTCTAAATGGCAAGAAATAAAAACGAAAACAAGAAAACTTCACATTCAAAGAATATTGGCCCAGTTTTAGTTTATCATAGTTTTAAGCTCTTCAGCTCAAATTTTGATATAAGTAAAAAAAATGAAAAGATAATTTTCACGAAATTTCATGATTTATTCTTCTTCAGTATTTTATAACCATGACCTCAAAGTAGTATTCCTGGATTTTTAAAATAAAAAAAAAAATTGGAAAATTCAAAAAATGACGTACTATGTTTGAGATTTAAAGTATACTTTTATTCTATTGTTGAGTAGTTGAAATCTGTTGTATTTGAAACATAGTTAAAACACTTGTAACAAATTCTAAAACTTGAAGGGCCTTACAACTTATTCACAGAATTTTCATGTGTATCGTTTTTTTATTCTGAACTTCAGATATGAAAAATGAAAATTTATATCTACAAAAATGTGGTGTTCTCTCGAATCAAATAAGTATTCATTCACTAATAATAAATGACAAGCCATAAATAAGTTGCACTCTTTCCATTTTTGGTTCACGCGATTTTACATTTATAAGTAATTAAGATTTTACATCGAGAATTTCTTATTTTCCAGAAATACTTACTAAATTTAAGCTATTCGTAACAATTATTCGTTAAGTACATATTTTAATCGAGGAAGCAATAAAAACTCACGAGTTATCACAAATTATCACTGGTTATCAGTGGAAAATCTCTCATACAAAAAAAGGATGCCGATAAATTTGTCATTTTTTGCTTATATAGCCTTAAATTTCACGTTAAAATACCACAAATTGAATAAATATGTTTTCCAAAAAAAAATATAAAGAAAGTTGCCGCAAAGTCAAAACTCGAAAATAATTGAGATTCATAATGTTTTCACAGAATAAATAACCTTTTCTAAGAAAATCCAGATGAGGCTTTCATCGTTTTGCGCATAATGAGTAGAATAAAATAAAAATAAAATAAATTCTTGGGCGCTGTAAAAGCGAGCTCGGCGTGGATGATGGATTCCCGTCAATTATCGAAGCAACATCGTATTGTTTTACCGTCAGATGGGCAACATTGATCGATGGCTTTCGGGGTCTCTCCGGCATTTGGCATTTCTTGCGGGGCCCAACGTATTCAACGGGGCCTGCGTATTCAGGAACGCGGGCCTTCCAAGTTGGGGACGACGGAAATTGCAAAACTTGTTGCTCGCGAGTGAAAAAATATTTTCATCCTAGTTTTCTTTCGTATTCAATGCCCTTGCGAGTTTTACCTATGACGTTTTCACCAATTGAAAGTGAAATTTCTATTGAATTGATGGGACATTTTTCCGATGATTTGAGAAATGGATCGTTTTCTTGAAATAAAAAGAAAAACTTGACAGTGTAACATTTGTTTTTCACAGCTGAATAACTGAGCGCAAGTGAACTGTCACCTTTGCTCGGGGCTATTTCCATCTTCCAGGGGCGCCATTTGTCAGCCGCCACGTTTCAGACAAGTGCCTGGTATTTTCAAGGCACGTACATTACGCGATTGTCACGGTGGCAAGTCCCGATAAATATTGTCTCTTCATTTGGAAAAACAACGGTTTTTCATCAAGCGACTCGAGGTTTTGAGTGTTGGTTTGAATGATAGTGAGTTTCAATAAAATTCTTTTCGATCGTCGGAGCTAAAGAAGTAAGAAATAAAATATGAAGAAATATTGGAATTGGAAATGTGTCACTTTTTAATTGAATGAAGTGAATTTTTTCAGAACTCGATAGTCGAGAAAAGTAAGCTTTATTTTTTTAAATGATTGTTTTTTTAACTTTTTATCTTGTGAGAATTTCGGAATTATTTTTTTCACATTTTTTCTAATAATGGATGTTAGCTATGGAGACTGTTATTTTTACTGTTACCTTCAAATTGATAGGATAGTGTTGGAGGGATTGTGAAATTTTTTAAAGTGGATTCGAGACTTACAAAACTCTTAAATTGTAAGACAGAACGAAAATTTTTAATCAGTAACATTCTCACAATAGAATTTGTGTATTTATTTATCTATAAATAGTTTCGAATTGTTTCGAAATGCTCATTGCTTGCTTTTTTGTAAATATATGATCTTCGGAGTTTTCTACATTATTCAGATAGAAGCTATTTGCTTATGTTTCCATGGAAAATTTACTATTTAATCATAATTATAGTTTTAGACCTTGAGAAAGGCCAAATAAATGTCCGAAAGCTTGATAATTATACATATATTCTAAAATTTGGTTGAGAGTGATTGTTGATTTTCCCCTTATTACCGGTAAATTCTTCGCCGCACATCCCTGGTCACGGTACCACGAAGGAAACGAGCCCAGACTGGAAATTCACGATCACCCTATATATTCGCAACATTGGTCGTGCACACTCTCACCGTTACAGGCAGTGGATACTGTGTAGGCGATGTGTGGAACGGCGTTTTCTGTTAGCGGTTATATTCACCTGCCTCGGCGGTCGGGCCAAGTCCCGCCATCGTAACCGGCTTGGCAGCATGTCACCCTCTGCGCGGGTGACTCTATGCTGGTTCCTTTTACTTTGCAGTCTTGTCACGCCTTCCCTACCATTGCTCACTGCGGAATAAGCGCATGCATGATCCCAACACAAGATCGTATTCGCGATGCGCGCAATCCAGGATTCTGCAAGACTTCTATACGATATCCAGTACGTAATAGGCAGTTCATGTAGAATAAGCTACTGTTTCCAGCTTATAACTTGTCCTGATTGAAGGTCATTGTCTTATTGTTTACAGACCAACGAAGCTTTCATCATTAGATTGACGGAAGACAAAGCTATCAACAGCTCATGATGTGCCCTGAAGAGTATCACCACATGACCTTCTTCTTCCAAATTGGTGGAAGAGTCACAGTCTTGTAGGTTTTTTTGTTTTGTTTCCAGATTCAGGTAAAAAAAAGAGGAATATTGCAAGACTTTTACGCGATATCTAGTACGTAATAGGCACTTCATGTAAAGTAAACTACTCTTTCCAGCCAATAACTTGTCCTGACTGAAGGTCATTGTCTGATTGTCTGCAGACCAAAGAAGCTTTCATCATTAGATTAACGGAAGACAAAGCTCATGATGTTCCCTGAAGACTGTCACCATATGACCTTCTTTTTCCGGATTGGTGGAGGAGTCACAATCTTGTAGGTTTTTTTGTTTTGTTCCCAGGTTCAGGTAAAAATAAGAAGAGGAATCTCGGTTCAGTTGAAGTAAAGGTTTTACAGCCCTAGCCAATTAAGGATTCGCCGCGCGTATCGAACAACTCGATCACGATTTCGCACGTGTCGCAATCTCCCCAGAGTGCGCATCAAGACGTAACTCACGGACAAGCTTGTTTCAAGATTAGGTAAAGGTAACGTCTCGATTCATTTCGAAGTTTTCCTGATTAAGAACTGTGACACGTTCCATATCGTAATGACTCATGCATACTATTGCTGAAACTTTTTTTTCCTCTAGAGAAATTGTAAAAGGAATTAATGAT
Organism: Platygaster orseoliae; assembly: GCA_030522825.1. Taxonomy (NCBI): domain Eukaryota; kingdom Metazoa; phylum Arthropoda; class Insecta; order Hymenoptera; family Platygastridae; genus Platygaster; species Platygaster orseoliae. Next base: position 41,345 of record JAPYZL010196336.1, on the reverse strand, counting down.
GGTCGAAATGTAAGAATTGAGATGAATTCTACCATTACTTTCACTTCTATTACATCCAATAACAATTAGCAGATTTTGACTAATTGGTTATAACCTTTCAAAGATTCGGAAAATCTTAAGATAAAGAATAAAGGAATGATGCTAATCCATATAGTCCTAATCTGTCAGCCTCTTCCCACCGGGCGTGTGAGACAGACGTTGTTGCTATGTAAATATGGAAAAGGTTTGTTGATTCATGCATGAGGAGAGCATGAATCTCGTTGTCTTGTCCGGCGAGCCGTGAAACTGATGCATTCGTATCCCCTGGAGCTCGCGGCTTTTGCACGGATCGCGAACATATACGACAATAAAGCATTTACCCACGCAGCTGTATCGGATGCATTTTGTACACGTCGCGCATTGTTTCTTACATCGCGAGAAGAAAAATTGCCGAGTTGGATCGAGAGGGTCTTGAGAATTTTCGTCGGGACTTTTACTTTTAGTTTCATAGTATACTTTCGATATGTGAGCTGGTGGATTTTTAGAGCTATTTGAATCTTGAAGTGTTTTGCTGTTGGGACTTTGCATTTTGTACGATTAGATCTCGATTTCGAAATTCATTAGAATAATCTTATGTATGGTATTCGTTTAATGAAAACTATGTTACGCTAAAGTTTAAATGTGTATCGTTCCTATGAAAAATTATGAAATATGATTCTAATTGATAAAACAACTGAATGTCTACTTAAAAAACAGAGATATAATGTCATATGAAAATTGAACTGTATTTACAGAATTTCAAGTAGAAGACTAACTGAATGATGGACATGAAATTATTTTCGGAAATCTAACTAAATAAATTTCTCAGTATTGAAGTGGATAGGGAGTAAGAAAATCAAATATAGCTTTATGTAAGGAAAAAATTTAAATTGAAAGTGGAAGATCAACTAGAATTCTAGTTTGAAATTGGGTTGATATTCATTCGTGAAATCCAAATGAAATTCTTCTTTTGTATCCCTGAGGATAAAAAGTTCGAAGACTAACTTTATGTTTACAAAAAAAATTTCAAAAAAATTTTTAAAAAGTGAAATAGTGTTTTCAGGCGGAAATCCAAATGGATTTCGTCTTGAAAAACTCAAAATCCAATTGAGTTTCGACTCAAAAATTATTTATGAAATTTTTCGAAATTCAACCATTTTTTATAGTTGTACATGTAGCTAGATTTATAAATGCAGAAATGCGCAATTGAAAGATACTGTCTTCAGAAATTAAATTAGATTTTTAGTCGCTTAGATAAAATTCAATTTATATTTCGAAAAGCAGAATAAACTTTCAGCTTATAACGACAAAAGTTAGCTACTTATTGTTATAAACAAAAAATGTTTTCAATACAAAATTCGATAGAGTTTTCATGTTCGAATTCTTAATATTCGTTTTACGGAACACGACGTTTAAGAATTAAGAAGACATAGGTTCATTTTTAAGTGTAATGTAATTTTAATTAAACAAATATGCATTCAAATACGTAATCTATCAAACAATAAGTTGCATTTTTAGAAAGAATGTTATTAGTGTTCATTTTTCTACTATAAAGACACATTTGAGAATTTACTATTACGAATTGAAATTCAAATCAATTTGCATCTTGATATTTTTTTAGACGGTCGAATAAAATTTCACTCTCATTTTTTCAATAGAGAACCATTTTTTTACAATCAAAATTTTATTCGAGTTTTACTAACATGAATCTGTAATTTTTCCGAAAATTTTCAAGTTCAAAACATTATTAGAAAAAAAAATTGAAATAGTTTCAAACACACGCACTTAGATTGTATGTAAATATTACCATCCTTTTTGTAAATAAAAACTACAGAAAATTAGGAGTATTCTTCTGAAACTGAACATTTTGCATTGTCATTTTTATTGTGATTGCAAAGTTGAATAAAAATTCGTTTAATTGATAAGTTTATTTATTCGGAAACACTATATTTTAATTGTTTATAATTTTCATGATTTCTCTTCCCTTTGGAGCCACAAAAAATCGTAAAATCATTTTTCGTTTATTGTTTCAAGCTTTCAAAGATGGAAAGAATAATGAAAGTTTGTAATTAAATTAACTGACTATTTTACATAAAAAAAAGTAAATACGTCATAAGTATATTATGTTAGTAGTAAAATTTAGTGTGAGATAATAGGGATACAAATTATATTTAGAAAATCATTTTATCGAAAATGTAGTTTCCTGATGAGGCCCAATAAGAAGCCGAAAGCTTGCAACAAGAAACAAAAAATGAATTTTGCATTTATTTGCCTTCAAAAGATCTAGACATAAAGTAATTTATTTATGAACTAGCTTTTTATCAAAATTAGTAATCCGGAAAAATGCACACGGAAATTCACTGACTGGAAAACGGCTTTCTAAAAAGGTTCCTAGATAAATGACCAGGAACGACGCCATGACAATTCCTTCACGAATTTGAATATTTTCACCAGCTCAAAGATGATTCATTCCTCTGTCTTCTTTTTCAGCCCAAGTTCTAAAGGGATGCGCAACTTCTCACACAGTGCAGCCCCAAAATAGAGCCGGGAGGCGTTCAAGGGACGGGAGCGGAAGTGGAATGAGACCAGCACAAGTATAAATCAACATTACTCTGCATTAGAGCGGTGTTTCTACTGTAGCTACTAGCGGAGTTTACCGCCAAGGTAAACTTGAGCCCGTGGACGCGACACAACTTCTTCTACCTTCATACAAATGCGTGCCCGCCGCACGTATAGAGCCCCAGTCTGCTCAAAGTTCTAAGTTACTTACCTACACTTGCCACTTAGGTCTCTGGACTAGCGCCTACGAAGCACTAATTCATCCTGCCTTGTTTATGTGTACCTTCAGATTTTCTCACTTCCGTAGTGGGGGCAAATGGAAAAATTAACTTGGCCAACTCAGGCTCGGTTTCGCAAAGTTTCCATGTCTGCAGAGTTGCAAAGAATCAAAAGAAGGGAAGACAGAGGAATCATTCGTCAGATGAATAGTTGAAGTACTGACTATGATTTTTGTACTAGAGGTTGAAGATAGGGACCAGCATGTAATTCACTTTACCTTCATTGACCTTGAACAATGATGAGAAAGAAGAATGGTACTTCAGGATAAGAATTTCCTGTTCCCTATGAGTGATTCGTTCGAAGGATTGGAATATTTTACCGACAGTTGATATTGTTTATGAATAACATAACGCATTTTTCGGTATTTTAGATGTTTTTCCTATGATAAAGACTATGATTTCAGTTCAACGACTACAACTAGTTGAAGCTGTCTGAAAATGCAAAGTATAAATATTTTTCTCTTTTTTTCGCATTTCTTAATGGTGTGATGAACCAACGTAGAACATGGGAAAATTATTTATTCAAAAATTACAGACCATTGAAATTAAAATACTTCAAGGACGGATAACAAATTGAAAATTACTTTTTATATTTGACGTTGTTATTTATAGATCTTTTTTTTCCAGATCTAGGCTTCAAGAGGTTGAAATTTTAGATAAATGTGTAAATTGTTAGCTTTCTTGATAATTTTTATTATTTTATGGTTTTCTTAAAATTCGAAGTTAATCATTGTGGACATTGATTAAGAAAGAAAGAAATTACTAAAACATTTAACCTCACCAATAACTTTATGTTTTTTGGTTCCATTTTTTATTTTCAGAATCGAATTACAAAAAGATTCATCTGAAAAAAAATGACAACAAATTTTAGATTAAGTTGGTTATTGGCAAGTTTTATCTTATTCTGCAAATTTGAAATTATTACACAAAAATTTTAGATCGAAGGAACTATCAATAACTGCAAATTTTGTTGCATATATTTTAACTACTTTTCTTACTTTTGAAAATTGAGAATTTCACTACTAAGAAAGTGAGTTTGAAAATGTTTCAAACTTGGGAGCATGAACAATCGTTTCTTTTTCTTTTCCTTTTTCTCGAATTCAAAAACAAAAAACGTTGAGTTCGGATCAAGAAGTACCATTTAACTACTAATCGTAAGATTTCATTAATCAGTCTTTAATTTTATTTACTCAATTTTTTTTATAGTCAAATTACTAAATAATTTAGTGAAAAATCCAAAATTATTACAAATGTTAGACTGTCATTCATTTGAAATTTGTATTTTTTTTACAGAAATGCAGAATAAAATTAATGAAGTTTCCAGTCCAAAAATACAGAAAATTTTTTTTTTTATCTTGTTGCTAATTTATGGATTTTTCTTTAAATTCACTAAACTCAGAATCGAAACATTAGAAGTTTACATCAACAAACAGAAAATTTGTTAAAATTATGATTTTTTATGGTTTCGAGTATTTTGTTACATTTTGCGATTATGAAATTATTTTGCGAAAAATAAAGATGCTCAAATTATACACCGCAATGAATTTCAATTTTCAGTTTGATTTTTAAATTGATAAAATAATTTAAATAAATTCATTTTTCTTGTTTAATTATAAAACATTGAAGAAATGAATAAAATCGAAATAAATTTCAAATTTCATTCCATTGATATCAACATTTTGAAAGTTTAGAATCGCACTTCTGAGAAATTTTATTCGAAAATGCCTAAATTTTTTGATATTCAACATACTCTGAAAATCTAACTGTCTTTTTTTCTGAAATTAGTTCAATACGCCTAGTTTGAATAAAAAATCACGAAATTTTCTCAAATCCTTAAATTCTGTTAATGATTATTTAATTAAATATTTCTAAATCTCAATTTCTCAACAAACCACCCAAAGCAAAAGCTTGATAGCTTAATTGATATACAACCTATACAAATATTTTTGTTACTTTACTTTTATTCAAAAACAAATTACATAAGGTTTGTGCTCAAAAGTACCAAATAACCGTAAATTGTTAGAATTCGCTAATTTCGCTTAATTCACCACATTGTGAAATAAATAACTTCCATTTATAACTAGATTTCATTTTATAGCAAGGAAAGTCTACAAGCCATTTATGTGTACCACCCCCTCCCCCCACTTAAAACACATGTTCATCCTTTAGGTATGTTAGGATAGAAAAGGGAAGGATCTTCAATTTCACCCAATCCCAAGTCATTCGATGTATTCTTATGAAAAATGATTTCACGTTAGGAATGGACACTCCGACAAAAGTATATTGTTCCGTCTTGACACAAGACGAATCGCCTCTGAACGCGAGACATTTTGTCTTGTCCCGGGTTCGAGGGCGCAACAAGGAAAGTTAATACGCTAAGTTTGATAATGGGACGCTGAAAAATGAGTTCCTCCATCGCGAGTGGACGTGATGGAGGAGCGTTATACACTTAGGAGGTGTAGCTAGACTTCTACGCGTCTTGTGCCGGCCATCTCATTTGCATCTAGCCCGATTAGCATAATCTGTATGCCGAATATTTATTCGGAATTAGTCGGGGCTTGCTCGTAACTCATACGAGTATTAGTTAAGCTGGAGGATTTGGGTCTTGCCTATCTTGTCCTGACCCTACTCCGCCTCCGTTGTTATCGTGCCTGATCCTCAAATCTTCTGCCCTCCTACACCTGCCCTTCATACGAATATCATTGCGGAGGAAAAATTTGAGCGAACATAGAAGAGAAAGATCGGTTTACCCGCTTGAACTATATTTTTTCAATAAGGAAGCGAGAGATTCAACGTTCATTTAGGAAACAGTTTTTCATGAAAACTTCTGTTTCGTACTTATTAGTAAGAATTCATTGAAATTCCATTTACGAAAAGTCAAATTTTAAGTGGAGGATTTCCAGATATTTTAGAAATTCGGTAAAGTGTATATTCAGATATTTTGAATTTTTCTAAAAGTATAGAAATAAAAATGTTTCAATTTTTAAACTCTGAATACAGAATCACTTGAAACTCGTTGAATCCTGAAATAAGTGAAATGTAATCTTAAGGATTAAGAAGATCATTTTATCAATCATATTATTTCATAATGCATTATTTTCAATTAGTTTAATCTATGCAAATAACTTCTTTTTCGATATTGATTTCTACGTTTTTTAAATTTCTTTTACCATGCAGTAATTGGTAAAAATTTTTCATCTTAAAATTTATGAATGAGAAACACTGAATTTTAATGATAAGAGAAAAATTGATAATTTTTTAAACGAATTGATAGAAACAAAGTCAATTAAATATTGTGTTATAAAATATGCAAAATTTTCGAAATTTCTGTATCTAAAATATCAGAATCCCAAATTTTTCTGATCTTGAAATTCTAAATTTCTCATTCAGTGTATAACTATTGTTATATTTTTATTATAACTGATTATTTCACATTGATTTTGCGTAAAAATTTAAATAAAAAAACTGCCAGAAAAAATTATTACCATTGACGATTAGAAATGATTGATTCTAAATTAGTCGATAGTATAATAGTGATTTTCCATTGAAATATAAATTGGATTAAAAAATAAATTTTAAAAATAAAACGAAAGTACATACTAAATTATTCTCTTCTTCTTGATTGATTTTGGAATTTTATTGACAATCTCGACGATTTTAATCGATTTTTAATTTCAAATCTTGTTAGCGAAGACGAATGAAGATGAAAAAAGGTAAAATCAATTTGGGCTCAAACTTCATTTCACTTGTAAAACAAGAAAAAACGCCAACAACTCCATATTTTACTATCCAAATGGAGTTAGAAAAACATTCAAAGAAGTTGGAATAAATACGGGCTTGCAACTCAGAAATAACTGACACTGAAAAAAGTAATCATTGTCACTGAAAAAAGTAGAAATGGCGTAACTGAGATACGCAGTTATGTTATTAACAGTTATTCATTTAACAGAATGAATAATTTTTACGTAATATAACTAATTATAACATAATTGAGTTATTTTTGTATAGACCAAGCTCAAACAAACTAGTTTTTTTTCTCATCATACAATTAAGATTTACGAGAGTGACGATTCTCCTGTAAGACTTGTTACTCGTAATTATTTTCCTCAACAAAGACGTTCCTTCGCAGACTGGTGTACGCGAGCGGTAAAACGAGCGTACGATGCATTAAGTAATAACCGTTAACCGGGAGAAACGTAAGCACGTCACGTATTATAGCATCCCTGGGATGTATTCCAGCACGCGGCGAGGCGTTGCTGAGAGCAAGTGCTTTACGCGGAATAAAACCATTGAATCGGCTCGGCAAACTGGCCATTAGCAATTTCATTCAATTACACGATCCGCGGATCGCGATGCGAATGATATTTACGCTCGACAACTCGTGATACGGTACCCGCGACCCGCACCACGCTAACCTACATCACTCGTGAAGATTGCGCCGCGTTTTTGCCGCGACACACGCCGCTCATTTCATTCCCATTCCCGGCACGTACGATCGGAAAATTTATACGTTCGAATTGTCGGCGAGAAATACCCGTGCCTATGACTGATGGGTTCATTAATATTTCATCGGCGATCGCGGAATTACGCGATCGCTTTCGGAGCGACTTTCGGTTTCCTTTCCCTGGACATTTTTCTAGGTATTCTGAGCCAATAGTTCCATATTTGAATTACAAGTGGGACTCGATTCCAGAGTCTTATAATAGGGGTTTATTGTAATCAGGGGCGAAGGTATAAAAATTTTCGGCAGGTTTTTTTTGAGAAAGTATGAATTCTTCGGATTTGGAACGAACGACAAATTATTACAGAACAGAACGAATTTTTTCTGGTAAAGATTTTTTATTTGGATTACTAAAGTTTTCGGTATTCTTCATATTTCTCGTGTTTCAATTAGGATTTGGGAATTTCTCGATGTTATTATATACTTCTTCCCGCAATTTTTTTAATCCGATGCTCAATAGCTGAAGGTTATATGAGATATAAAAAATTTTAATTGATTTCTGTATTTTTATATATTGATCTATTCATTTTTCTAATTCCATGCTTTCAGAATCAGAATTGTAAGAGGTTTTTGTAATTTTACAGATTTTTGAGAAAAAAATTTACAGATCTAGGTAGTTCATAGGTATCTAAAATTTTAGTATTTTTTGTATTTTATCGAATTTCGTAGTATATTCCGGTATTTTTATAGATTTTCAGTTCTACTATGGATTTATCTACTGATTTCCAGAATTCGGTGCTAGAACATCAAAGTTTTGAAAGATTATAAGTAGTAGCATAGATTTTTGAAGGAACAGTATCTTCTACAAAAAGTTTCAGTTCATGTTTTTTTCTTACTTTGCAAGTACTCATATGTGATTTTTATTATTTTACGTTATTCATATTTATTTTTATGTAGCTACGTAACAAAACTAGTTTTCAGAATTCGATGTTCCGAAATTCGGAATTTTCAAGATTTTCAGCGTGTTCGTAAATTCTAATTTTCATTTTTTATTTTCAGTGTTCAAACAATTTTTTGAATTCTCATATTTCTTCATAAAGATAAATATACATAAATGAGAATATTATTAATATTTCATGACATCATATAGTAATATTCCCTTCAGATATATAACTATCATTCAATTGTACAATTACATATTAATTCTATAACGGATAATAATTTAGACTAAAAAGTAAAATAAAATTCGCATTCGTATATATTTCCACGAAAAAACATGAAGGAAATATAACAGAAAATGTCTGAATACGTAAGATTCAGAAAAAAGTGAATTTCATCGGTCACGCTAAGATTCTAACACGAGGAAGGGCGATTAAAAGCACGTAACACACGTGCTCGCGCACAAGTAACGCATCGTACCGGCAGATTTCGATAAAAAGTGGCAGTTTCCCCGCGGAAACATTCTTTTTATAAAAGAAAAAAGTTGGATATGAACTGCAATTTTTTGTGTTGCCTCAGTTGGAATACTTCTAATAAGGAGTGAATACCCTTATTCATACTAGATGTACGTCGAAGATGAAAAGTAATTTTATTCGTCGTATACGATTTTTAATGAGAGAATTGAAAATGCTCAATTTTACTTGTAAATTTGGATGCATTTGTTATTATTTAGATGAAAATGCGATGGGTAATATGAAAATATTATATTAAAGGTTGATTTTTTACCATGCATGTTTCCCAGGGTTTTTGTTGATATTTCTCGCTGATTTCCGAGTACCCCAAAAAGGGGCTTTTGTTCCCGCATTCCATAGAAATAAAGTGGCCTTTTTTATGGATGCATGAGAAAAATAAATATATTATTTTGTTGCTATAACTGATATTATTTCTATAATCTCTTGAAAACGATTTTTCAAGGAGCTGAAAAATTGAAAAACGTAGGAATTTGAAAAACGAACATAGGATTTCCTATGATTGAAAATAAAAAATAATTATTTCGCATAGCTGGTGAATTTTTTTTTGCACCCGGAATTTCAGAGAAAAACTATTATTTACTGTTTTGTTTGTATTCGTCTGATTGCAAATTCTCAAAATCCGCAAGTCACTTAAAAATATGAGATTTTTAAACCTTACGTGTACTATTAGTAAAATAAAAATAATAATGTTATAGAGATTTCGAAATAGAAAGTTCAGCGAATGTTTTCGTAAGTAAAATCACAGCAATGAATCAAACTACGATCAACAGCGTTTTTATTTTCGACTGGTATAACCAGCTTGTTTGACTAGCCCAAAACCAGAATTAACCTTTTCCCGGAGATGACCCTATTAGTCAAGTTTCTGGTTTAGAGAGGCACTTCGGAGAAGTACGTACTAGGGAAATTATTTTTGGCAGATGTGGGACGTTGGATGGCGCGGAAGAGAGAGTCTGGTTTCAGAAAATTGGGATTTTGTGCAGTAATTTTCATAATCTTACAATTTCTAATGTTTATAAAAATTTGTAAGTAGTAGAAAAAGCTACTTATAATATAAGTAATGGGTAGTATGATGTATAATTTTTTGATATATTTTTATAAAAGAAACGAGTTTGAAAAAACGATAAAAAATTATTTGAATTGCTTGATAATCTTTTATGTTACCTCAATTGCATATAATTATATCTTAATACAATTATAAATGATTATCATGTCATGAGTCATTTAGTGATGTTTTGCACTGTATAAAACAAAATATTGAATCTCTTAAAATGCAATAAGTATGATCATTAGGCCTTAAATATTTTCTCGTAAAAATGAAGCAGAAAATTTGTGAGAAATGTTTTATTTTCTAGCTAGTATAAACTAAGCAATTCATTTTTATTTATTTCTTTTTTTAAGTAAAAAGTTGTAAGTTGTAGAAAAAAGCTACTGAGAGTAAAATAATATGATGGTAAAATGAATGATTATTCAAACTTTTTTTTTAATAAACAAGTTTAAAAATGTTAATAAATTATTCAAAAATGCTTAATCATTCTTATATGACCTGAAATAGACATATTTTTATTCTAATCCGTGGATAAATGATTATCTATTCAAATACATCGTTTACTGATGTTTCAAACTGTATGAAATAAAATATTTAATTCCTCAAAATATAATATGTATAATCATCGAACTTATAATTTGTTCCAATGTGAAATAAAGTAGAAAAATTTTAATAAAACGTTTTTCCACTAGTGCGAACTAAACAACTACAATGAATAAAAAATTTATAATTTTTTGTTTCTTCAATATAACGATAATAATAACATCATAATTACTTGCATTTTTTAATCCATAGAATTGTAAAAGAAAATGTTACAATTTTCTGAAACTCAAATTTTCACCGTGAAACATCTTATCCAATTCTTAAAACTTATCACTTTGAAATCTCGCCATCGCATGGTATAATGGCTGACGAGGCTCATCAGATTCCTAACCACAAGCATGTGTCACGCGTGCGCATCATACGCTGGGCGTGGTCTAACATGGAAAGTAGCACTAGTGAAGTATAAATATAATTCTAATTTCAATAAAGTTCATAGCTTATTTACTTTATGAATTATTTTTCTAATTCATTCTGTTAATACCTACTAGTATAACAAATTTATAAAAGTTATTGTATAATATTTCAAGGCTCATACTTGGCCTTCAAGTTTATCAGACACCCACGAAAATATTGTATAAAAGAGTATAAAAAAAAGAAGACAGTTTTATGGCATCTTTTTTTCATTACACTCTTACAGCAATTTGATAAATATTTTCTTTAATCTTGTTAATAAATTGTAATAAAAACAAGTCTTTTCATAAAAGGGTCAATGCTTGACAAAAAAATTAATAAGATGATAATAATATTCCAAATAACATAATAATAAGTAAGGTCTATGAAATTACATATTCAAGTAAGCGTACGAGTCAAAAATCACCAAATTTATAATATGAGGTATCTGATTCGAGACAGCTAATACATTTTAGCAATTGATAAAATTTTTTTTTTATTTTTTGTTCCCTTATTCTTGTATTATTTAGCTCTCAACCATACATTTTTTAGTTCTCTTTTGAAATCTGAATGAGTTGTTTTAAAAATAATTATATCTCACAATTCGAAGAATGTTTCAGAAAATCAAAACGTAGTCTGTTATTTTATTCAAAATCCATACATAGAATATATTTTGATGGATATTCCTCAAAATAAAATGTCTCTGAACATATAAAACTGTGAATAATAAAATGATAAAACCAGTGATGCCTGAAAATTAAAAATTATGTAACTTATTAATAAGAAATTATTGTTTGACTTAGGAAACCTACATTGTAAAACAGTGTTCTGATTTTCCCTTAAGCCTCGAAAATAAAAAAAAATTCATTTTTTGATGAAACATTGAAACTATCTGATTATATATCGAGTTATAAGAATCTTTCGATGGTACAACAAATTCTAAAGAATAATATCTATGACTGGGATTTTTCGGACAAAGTTATTATGAAAACATTTTTTTTTTTGGTAATGTCACTAAAAAAAAAGGCATAACAATCCAAATCTAAGTAGATAATATTTTAATCTTCAATTGAATTATTTATAACTACATAAAAAAAATATCATTATAAATAGCTAAGTTTATGTTTAATTATTCATGCTTTTATTTTACAAAAACTATTTATACTTTGAAGAAAATGTCGAATTTGTGGTTGTACGCTAGATAACAAAAAAAGAACCGTTTAATAAAAAATTTCGATTAATCGTCTAATCTTATCCGTTGATGCATGCTCTTTTTGTTTGTAAATTTTAAAAAGTTGAAAAATTGCAGCACAAAAAGCACAAATTTATTTCTTTTCAATTCCAAAATATCTTCGAATCGTTATCGCGATAAAAAACATATTTCGAAAAAAATAAATAGAATATAACGACAAAAAAAGACAGACATGATCATTCCAAGTTTTTCACTAACTCTTGTTAAAAAAACAACAACAAAAAACAACCAAATTTAGAGAAACATTTTTCGACTCATTCTCACACAATAAATTGTCAAATCTTTTGAAAACTATGGAAAAAGACCGACATGCGGGTGGATTTCTTCACTTTCATCGTGATAAGCTGGGCGAGAAATTAACGATATCGATCTAAGGATAAACCGAATGGCTTAATTACTTAACATTTTGGCTTTTATCCCAGCTTGGGATCTCGAAAGTGACGGTAAATAAATTATGCTAAGTTCTTATGAGACATATTTATGGGAGTCAGAGCTGTTTCCGGAGAGCATCAATTAAAAAGGCATTTCGCGGCCTTTTAATCCGTGATTCGCATCTTTCATAGCGCTCTTTGCGAAGTAAGATTTGAAATTTTCCTAATAAAAAATTACTCGAGTTTTTCAATCAGCTTTTAACATTATTATTTGTTTCTTGAGAGTTATTTATTGCTAACATCTATTATTATTCTGAATTTCTTTGAAATAAAAAAACTCAAAATAAATGTATCACTAAGTTTTTTTATTCTCAGTTTTTCCAATAGGAATGCAACATTTTCGAAACCCAAATTAATACAAGCAATTTGTTAAACATAACTTTATTAATGCTAATACATATTTAATAAAACATCCTTTAGAGAAAGTGATTTATATGACTTTCCAGGAAACGGTAATGTGTAAGAGTTATGAAAATACTGAATATACATTACAATAATCAATATTAATATCGTATACCTCCAACGATAAGACATTGATAACAATCATAAAAAATTACTTAGAAAGTAAAATAAGGTTTATACTCGGTTCTTGTTGCGCTTAATGAAATGCACTATGTGTTTATTCACTGGTGCGTTTAGTCTACATGTGGGAATAGCGTTCGAAGCGCGAATTACATACCTACACGTTTATGAGCCTCGGTACAAAACATTGAATTACATGCTTATCCGCTAGGACAAGAATTTAGTGTTGCAATTTTTCAGAGATTTCTGGTACTGTATAATCAATTATCGGTGGATATTTTTTTTCTTTAAAGGTTTTTCTAGTTACTACTTGGATTTCACAAGTCATTGTGATAAACTGAGATTTTACTCAGTATTAAGTATTGCTTTATTTCTATCTCATAATTTCACTCGATACTAAAAACGAATTTTTCAAATTTTTCTCTTCAATTAACGAATAAGTCAATAAATTATTGAAATTTCTGTTTAATTGCTGTCGAGCATATTAAAGAAATTCCAAAAAATCCTTTTACACGAATTATTTTACATTGTGAAAATGCCGTATAAGCTCAAAGCACCTTAAAGTTAGTATTATTAATTCAATCATCTAAATAATTATTTATTTATTACATGAATACAATCTTTTTTTTTTAAGTTTTCCAGCTACTACTTTCACAAATCGTTTTGACAAATGAAGTTTTTTCTCAGTAATAAAGTTGAAAAGTTGAAATGTTGAGAATTAACGCTCCGTCAAATAGTCTAAAACACAAATCCAACAAAACGGTCTCTCGGAGCCAATAGTCAATTAAAAGTCAAGTGTCATGCATAAAAACTCTCCTTTATTTCTTTCCTCCAAGCTTGCGGCTGATATCCAGCCATATTCAGGGACAACCAAATTAAAGTTAAGAAGCTCTTGTCGGTGAAAATCACGTCGTTAAATTAGTATAATCAATAATCGTAACGATTTTACATGATTAATCCGACACGCTACTTCGTCAATATGTAACTTCTTAACGGTACGCAACAGAAAAAACGAAGAATAAAAATCTCAAATAAATCAGAGATGTCGAGACAGTGTGTAAAGCGTGATAATTGACGACGTTATTGATTATACTAATTTAACGACGTGATTTTCACCGACAAGGGCTTCTTAACTTTAATTTGGTTGTCCCTGAATATGGCTGGATATCAGCCGAAAGCTTGGAGGAAAGAAATAAAGGAGAGTTTGTATGAATGACACTTGACTTTTAATTGACTATTGGCTCCGAGAGACCGTTTTGTTGGATTTGTGTTTTTTCTCAGTATTTATTAATCATAAATTTCTGTTTTATAAGTGCGCTTGACAATAAAAACGAATTTCTCAGATTTCTTCCTTCGTTTAACAAATACGTCAATAAATTATCGAATTTGTTTTTAATGCTGTCTAGCATATACATAATATTCCCGAAAAATCTATACCAAAAATTCCATAACATTGTCAAAATGACGTATACATTATCTTTTTTTTACATATTGCTTCTATTGTGATTGAGTTTATCAAGTAAACTTTGAAGTAAAGCAATGAAATGAAACGAAATATGCTTGAAATCAGCGAATGAATCATTCAACACTTGAAAAATCCGTCTTCAATCGACGTACTCACGTCATTTTGACGTACCAAAAATACAAGTCATCAACTCGTTATTTCGCAAAACCACGTGCACGAAACTCGGTCGCGTTCATCGCGCGCGATACGCAACTTTCATGATGCACTTGATCGTAACTATCGTGGAAATGCGGGAAATTGAGAATTTTCCATTGAAAACTTGTGGATTATTCACGTTCCGTCGGCACTGACTTGGTCGTATACCGAACGAGTGACCATAATGCACTGCGGCACGAGGGAATAGGTCAGCACGAGGCCTTACTGACCACTCCCCCGCCCCTCCAGGCTATGCTGCTGCTAATCACTCGCTCGCTTGGAAACGAGTTTCATCTTTATTAAATTGAGAGTTTGGACGAATTTCAAGATATTAAAATATTTTAACAAATTACATGGAATAAATTATTATCAGTTGACAGGCCCTTAGGCAAAAGGGATTTCGGGAGTTCAAACCCCTTCCAAAGTTAAGGTAAAATTAATTATTAATGAAAGAGATATTGAAAAAAAAAGGAAATATCAATCTTTTAATCAATGAAAATACAAACAATAAAAAATACTGCGATTGATTAATAATAATGATATCGAAAAATGGAGTAATCATTAAAAAAAATTCATCAAAATAGATGTGAATGATAGAAAATATAAACACTCAAATCTAGAGGACGTTACAAATGGTTCACTGTTTGTTCTCAAAATTAAATTATAGTTAGGATTTTCATTTCACTTATTCAAAAATTAAAAAAAAATCTTGGCTTTAGAAAAATTATAATTATGAATGCTTGGCTAAGATAACGTAGAAAAAAGAAATTACCGAAAATGTTTCAACCTAGCGATTAAAAAAAAACGTAATATACAATAATGTTGAATATCAAAAAACTTTGAACCTTAGAGCATGGGATTCTAGAAATTCAGACGAAAATTCATCAAAATACCAGAAAGTATTTTGAACCATGAGCAATCTCAAATAATATACCAAAGGTATCAGAATTCTTCAAAGAATTACTTTCTGAAAAATCTGAACAAATACGTACGATCTGTAAAACTTAAAAAAAAAATGTATATAAAATCCACAAAAATACTAGCAATAAGAAAACTACAAAATGCTTCAAAATATTTTGAGCACTAGGGAAAGTATAAAAACATGAACAATAAAGAAGATATCCAAAATTATCGTAAATATTATTTTTCCCGACATTTTTAAAAATTGGAGAAATTTTTTTATATTCAAATTTAGACCATCTAAATCAAGAAATCTATAAAGCTATTTACACTGTTATTGAAAAACTATAAAAATGCTATAAATCCGAAATCTTTGTGAATTTCAGTACTTTAGCATCGAAACCTAGAAATCTGTAGAGTGAATCATAAAAATACAAGAAGTCTATAAGAATACCAACAAATACTAGAAAATTGTGTCAATAAAATGAAGTACGGAAATTTCAGAAATTCCTGTGAAACAAAAAATTCCATTTCTTTCGGTATTTTATGATTCTCAATCTTTAACGATCGGGTTTCAGTAAGTAGGTTTTATAATTTCACGAATTTTGAAGATTTAAAGTTACATAAATTTTGTATACAAGTTTCTAATATTTTTCATATACGTATTCAATATAATACAACTCGATTTTCGTGTTTTTCAAGTGGTTAAGATTTGAATCTTGTATTTTCCTAATACTTCCTAAATTTTTTTTCATTTATTTATTTTTTATTCAACTTGAAGGGTTTTCTTTTTTCACAAATTTCTATATACCTATTTGAAATTCATTGCATTAAGTGTCAAAAAGTTCTAAAGATTTTGATATTTTATAGATTAAAAAAAAAAACATTTAAAGACAGATTTCGTCAAAAAACCCAGCCTAAACATTTTTTCCAATGACGCCTCTGTTAGTTTATAATCATGAGTGTGGTATTTAAAAAGTGACATTTTTCTTAATAATTGAGTGTTATAAGGCTAGTGCACAAAAAATGCCTAGTGGGATAAATATGAAAAAATCTTCTCATTCTAACTTTGTCTCGACTGAGGGTCAGTATGCTCTAGAAAATTTATGCAGGTTATGCACTTTTTACTGCACTTTCTATCATTGAGAATGGTGTGATGAAAAAAATGTTTTCAAATTTATAAGATTTGTGATTTAAAATGATTTAGTGGTTTATTTTTATACAAAAACTTAACCCAGAATTTTGTTATACTTTCGTTAATTTTAACTTCTCATAATTCGTGAATTTAAAAAATTGTCACTTTTACAATTGAAAATTCCCTCTCAAAATAATAGACTCCTATAAAATTCAAAAGACTTGAACTTTTCGTCAACTCCTCAACTAATCGACTTTTACAAAACAACGTGTTGAAAAACTATGCAAAAAAAAAACTCAAAAAGATTCTAACAAAAGTGATCTCGTCATTAACCTCTATCATCGACGAATCATCAGCAAAAAGTTATTTACTGATGAACTGAACACTTTTTCCCTCTTGTAGAATATAAATATGTACATATTCATTCAAGTATTTCATGCATATTCATCTACATGTGTACCCATCAAAAAATTCCTCACATCTCAAACAGTAGCAAAGTAACTTTTTTATTGCCGAAATTACCGTATCTCTTTCTTGCGTAGTAGTTGAAGAGTCAATAAAAATTTTTGAAAAAAGCAGGATAACAATAAAAAAACGCGATAAGTGTCTGTTTCTTTACATTTACTAAAAAAAAAATATCTTCGATGTTTATTTTCAAGTTCCTTCGTCCAAATGAAGTGGCCACTTCTACACATGCATGGGAAAAAATAGAATATGCTACATGGGAGAAACAGGATGATTCCAGCTCGTACATGAGTTGCACACTCGCTTCGCTCTTCTGCAACTTAGCACTCGTTAGAAACCAGGATTATCATCAAAAATTTAGGTTTTCTTTTTTTATTTCGAGAACTTTCATGAAAATTGATTTAAGATTTTGGTAAGTTTGTATATATTTTTTAATTTTTATTTATTTTATTTCCAAATTATGGTACTTTGGTTTGCGTTTTGATAAAATATATTTTCTTATATTCTTATATTCATTTCCTTCGAATTCCATGGTGGAGAGATTCGAACCTCCAAAAGGTGAAAGTAGTAGGTACATTCGAAATTCAAAACGAAATTATGGATGATTTTAGCTTGGCGCATATTTCTCGTTGCCGGACCGATTAATCATGCGGCGTTGTCGGTGGGTTTTTACGTCAAAAGACAGAAATTAACGAGTGCAGCTACATCGCGGCGCGCAATTAATTCACGCCGTACCGGGCAACTTATTCGCGATGCACAAACGTGGGTAACGTTTTGAAATTATACGACCTTGGGGAGCCGTTTTTTATCTTTAAAGTGTTACATGGACGGCATCGCTTAGTATGATAATCTCGGACGTCGATCTCTCAGTCTCCGCGAGGAAGATCGTGGCGTCTTTTCTGCGGCGGCGCTTTTTATTTCCCAAGGATTATTACGCGGTTACCTAGGTTAACGACGGCAGCGGAAAAATCGGATGACGCTGTCCAGCCCCTCTCGGAAAAATCCATTCAATCTCATTCAGCGAGATGTTGAATTCAATGGAAGATTTTGGTGGGGGAAGAGACTTGGGTCTTTTTTCGTTTTTTGCGTTTCATGTTTTTGAAGGTTCGGTGCAGTAAGAAAAAAAGTAGCTGTGTTAGCTGAGAAGATTTCCAAATAATGTAGGACTTTGGAGATTTGAAAAGTTTGGATTTATGTAAACAATTTTATATTTTTATCTTTTTTGTGTTGATTTATGATATTTTCATTTACTTATGAATGATGATAAAAGAAGCTTTCATAGAAAACAGAAAATTATTCATTAATAAAAATGATACTTTGGATTCACCATCCAATTGGAATATTTCAATCAATGATTAACAATTGTTTATAGATTTAACTTTTTTTTAAATTTTTTAGAATTCCGTTATTCTAAAAATAATTTTTGAAATTTCGTAGGTAGTTCATTCGAAAATTCACATATTTTATATTTTAAGATAACCGGTCAAGAAAGGAAATCATTTCATTTTCTTACTTGCTTTTGCCGCGGAAAAATTTTTCACAGTTTTTTGAGGTTTCTATTCAGGAATAAAAAAAATATTTGATTCAAATCTTAATTTGATTGTCTAACCAACACTTGAACATTATATGAAACTACTGACTGAAAGTATTTTTATTCAAGCTGTATGACTCACTAAGAATATTGAATGTATAGTAAAAATAATATATATTACATTTGTTGTTACAACACTTTTGACAACAATCTGGTTTAATGTCGGTCTTAACGGAAATCACGAAAAAAAATTTGTCATTTTCACGATTTTGAAAATTTGTTTAAATACATTTATTTAATTAGTTGAAATTTTTTATCTCCCGTAGTTCTTTAACTCACATTATGTAGTGAGTGTAATAAAAAATATCTGCGTTCTGAATTGTGGAAAATTAGAGTACAATATGAAAAATTGTTAATAATAGATAGAAATTTCACGTTTTAGTTAAAGCTTTCAAAGCTGTCAAAAAATGCAGTATATATTGTTTTATAAAAAAAACATACTATTTACCATAAATACTGTTCAGTTTTAGTTTGAATTCATTGACGTTAAACATTAATTTTGATGATATTAATGATATCGATAAGGGATTTAGAAAATAAAAAATATTTAGCAGCCGGAAACACATCGATCACATTTTTTTAAATTTCTGTTGATAAATAAATAAATTAATCACTTGTGATTATTATTGAGCGTTGCAAACACATATATATTTTTTGAAGATTTTTCTAACAAATTTACAACAAAGTAAAGAAGTTTTAGTAAAATAGAAAAATGAATGAATGGAAAATTATTAAAGATAAAAAAGTAACCTATAAAAAAAGGAAGATTTAAAAACATTTGTGATACCCATTTTTAGATGCAGAATTTTTAAAATCATTTATTTCTGTTATTATTAAAACAAAACGTTAATTTACATCAATAAATTAAATTAACTTCATTCATATTAACAGTCATAATTCAAAAATGTAATATTTCTATTAGATTGGAGTTCTGTAATGATATTTTATTGCAAAATTTACGAATGATTGAGGAATACATCATATGTTTAATATATATTTTAAATATTACACCCAAATATTTAATAATGTTTGTTGATTTTTCATCTTTCAACTCTATGTTTTCCAATGAAACATACACGAGAAATGAAAGATTTTTTGTAGCAGTATAAAAATGCGTTGTTTCAAGATAACTTGTTAGAACAAATTATTTTAAAGCAGTAGCTCTTGCTTTTTGTTGCATCGAAAAATTGCCTTTAAAAAAAGAATACATTATGTACATAATTTGACTCTTATTATATAAATTCGTTTCTAGAAGTTAACTAATTATGATCGAAACTATTATTATCAAGTGCATATGAAAATAAATATTTTTAGTCCTGTTTCTTCGTGATATCAATATTTCTTTGTAGTTTAACGAGATCCACAGGAAAACAATGTTATTCACGATTTTTAGTTTTAAGGGGGCAATCTATGTGAACGGCCGAAAAATTGCCCATATTTGTATTTTTTTTTTTCGACAAGAAAAAGGTGGACGATTGTTATTAATTATTTTTATGTTCATCATTTATTATTAAAGTACAATTAGTAATTTTTTCATACGTAACTCATCAGTGGTCTGAAGTGATATTCCAAACGGCGGGCGTAATAACGTAAGTTACGTTCATCTGACACATATAATATTTTTCCAAACGTTACTTAATGAATGTGATTGCGCCCTGAATGGATTCATTTTACGCGTTTACACTTTTTTCAAAAATGCCAGGCCAAAAATGAGAATTGTCGATTTCGGCTGATTTCTTTTTCGTCGTTTTGTATAATAAAAAAAAGATTTTTGCAACAATGCAAAGTTGTCACTTCATTCAGGGCGCGATAAAAACGGTTTTGAACAAACTCACAAAATTTCATGAAAATCTGTCGCTTATTTTTCAAGCAATCACGCCCGCCGATTTTAAATCTGATTTCAGACCACTGACAAGCAATCACGCCCGCCGATTTTAAATCTGATTTCAGACCACTGATGAGTTACGGTGCAATATCTCCGCCATTTTTCAATTTTTTTATGTGAAAAAATGACTAATCGTACTTAAATAGTACACAATAAACATAAAAAAATTCAGTGACAATCGGTCATCTTTTCCTTGTTGAAAAAAAAAAATTAAAAATACGGGTAATTTTCAGCCGTTTACATAGATTGCACCCCTTAAAGTTATTGAAAAATATTTACGAAAATTATCAACCGAATTCATAAAAAATTACTGTTTTATCTGTAGACAAATCTTTTTTTTTTCGTGTTCCATACATCTTCCTCAGTGTACTCAAAAAACTCCCTCACCTGCTCCCTAACTTCCTTATTTGCTAAAACAAACACTACATCCAAATACCACATATATCTCGTTCTCCGCGTTCAATAACTTTCCCATGGTGGTCGCTGCCCATAAAAATCCCGGGTAATCCAACACGATTCAGGAACTTCTCCGTCCCGTGCCTCGATTATTGGCATATAAACTCCTTTCTAATTGCGATCCCTCGGGGCCGCGCGAATAGTTGCGCTCGAGCGCCATGATAAACGAGAAAAACGGGTATACACGGGGACCACGCACGCGCGATAAAGCCATTGACGATAATGAACTCGAAATGGGCGCTTTCGAGGTAAAGAATACACGATGTCTCTCTTACGCAAGGAGGCCGCGGCTGCTACGTGCGCGGCCTCCACGAGGGGGCCCCCGGCTTAATTAAGCGCTTTAAGAAAACTGGTTCCGATCTTGGGCTCTCGCCCCCTCTGACCCCCCTCAGCCCTTGGCAGCCCTATTCGTTTTTTTTAGTTCTTTTCTTTTTTTTTTGTAGGCCCTTCTTGTTCTTATACAGGCGCGTCGACGACCCCTCGGACGACATGGGGCGAAACCGGGTTCCGGAGATCGCGAACACGACTTTGCGTGTAGGAGGCATCGAAAATTTGATACTAACTCAACGGTGGGGGGGGGGGGGGTTGCAAGTGTCACCCCGGGGTGTCGGTGAGATTTTTTTTTCTTTTAAGAGGATTTTTTTACTCGGGTGTCTTCTATGGTGGGCCTTGGAAAATTTTTTTCTGGGTCGATGGGATAGTCGGGTTTTATACTGAGAAATAAGGAAAATGAGATTTTGGGAAAAGGGAGTAAGGAATGAAAGATTTGGTATTTGTAGCGATTTGCTTTAAAAATGATGAGTGATCAATAAAAAATGAAATATTCTATGTTTTTGATTCTATCACTTCTTAGTTATAATTTTTTTTAATTCAATACACTTTAATTTTCATTTCAAATTCACTACATTTTTCAAAAGTTACAATTGCAATGAACAGAATTTGAAGTTTGACAATTTTAGGATTGAAAATCTAGCTGCAGGATGTTTGAACGGTTGAAAAATTTGTAAATGGGCTATTCGTGTTTCATACTGAGAAACTGAGGAAATGAGATTTGGAATTTATCGATTTTGTGACTGAACGAATTTGTTTGTGAGCAATTTATTTGGAAAATTATGTGTTATCAATGAAAAATATAATGTACTGTATTTTTGATTGTATTCTTCTCGATTATTTTATTATTATTATACTATAATTAAAAAAATACTACGTTTGCATCAGAAGACAAAATTTACTGCTTTCTGTAGATTCTGTAGAAGTTATAATTGTTATGAACAGAATTTCAAAGTTCAAAAACAATTGCAAAAATTGTAAGCAATTAAAAATTTTTAAATTTCGATTGAACGAACGTGAAATTGAGCAATTTAAAAATTCGTGCTTCTATAGAGAAACCCAAACATAGATTAGAAAATAAAAAAACTTTTTAATGATATTGCATTCTCAACAATAGATTATATAAAATTTTCATTCTTTAATGTAAATTTTTTGTGACGACTTTTTTTCGAGGTCACTTTAAAATTAAAATTGAAAAGAAAAGCATGAAAAGCAAATGTTTTATGGTTTGAATAACGTATTGATTTGATGAAAAATAAAAATTTCAAGACGTGCAAAATTTGTGGTTTCATTATTACAGACAATAAATTTGTATGAATTTTCGTTAATAAATGAAAAAATTACTATCAATAATTATTACTTTGTCTTTTACCATAAATCGATAAATTTTGTAATAACAATTATTTTTATGTCAATTCATATATATTTTTTAAATTACTTACGTTAAAATTATTCAAGGTGCGCATCACGAACAGAGCTAAACAAAAAAATTAATTACGAAAAATCGAAAAATCTAAATTCATCGAACACATTAAAACATTTTTCATGTTTTACTAGGTCTAATATAGAATAAATCGAAATCATTAGAGTAATTATTAACGTAACTTCGCCAATTTATAAATTTAAAAAATCGCCGGCAATCTTCGGATACTCTTTTATTTCCAAAAAAAGAGCACTCTTGAATCAGTTTGAAAATTGATTAATATATCAAGATATAAATCTTTATGAACTGATTGTCAATGATTTTCATTCATTATTTTCCTGGGGATACAAAAATTTTCGGACTAAGCTATTGATTGAAAAACAAAATAAGTTAGCAATTTAACCGAATTACGAGAAAAAATCCAAAATATTCCCAGAAATTCGCAGATCGTTACAGTATTCAAATAAATATCAAATCTTTACCTTAATATATCAGTTAGTCTAGTTCATTAAATATCTCTGATGAAAAACAATTTCTTTTCTTCTCCACATTTCAAAAAATTCTCCTCACGTTCTCGGAACCAAAAAAAGAAAAAAATAAAACTTCTCGCAATTACACGCAACAATTCGATCGATTAATTGATCGCGCGCAAAAAGAGCAATTTTCGAATCGCTTAGGACGTGCGTCGATTATTTTCACGGCGCTGATGGAATCGTTAATTTATCTGTCACGCCGATCTCCGTACAAGAGTAATTTCGTGCCCCGCGCCAACGCCGGTCTTTGCATTGTGCGATTTTACATGCAGGATAAATCGATAATCACCCGGCTCTCTATAAATAAAAGCTGCGAGCTCGTGTGCGCGAGATAAATGCACACGCCGAAGCACGTATATTTATCCATATATCGTTCGAAAGACCAAACGCAAACCGCTGAGGAAGTTGCTTTTTTTTGCGGCAAAGCGAGCTAGAAAATTGCCCTAATTGAACGGTCATTACATTTTTCGAGGGACGCGACAAAAACTCGACGACGTGGCGACTTTCACTGCCGACTATGGTTATAATTAAGCGGAACACGAACTCTACTCATTGCAAGATTTTGCTAGAGGAATATAGGAGAAAACTTTTTTTCTTAATATGGATTGAGTGTCGGGAAATTAATGAAATTCGAGGCTTTTAGGGAACTTGCATTTTTTGGATTATTTTAATTGAGTTTTGGGAACTTTAAAAAATAAAATAGTATGAATTCGGTTGTGCGATAAATAAGTATGGATGTAGTTGGAGTATATTTTTTAGTTTTAATCGTTAATGTTAAATAGGTATTTTGTGTTTCTCTTGTGAGTTTTTTGAGAAAAAATTTTTTTCCAACAGAAAGCTTGAGTCGTTGTGTTGTAAATTATGTTTTCGATCATGTCTTCTTTTACGTTAAGAAAAATCAGACAAACTTTAAAAATGTCTGATTGCATGTGGAGTCAAATTTCTAGAAATTCGACAGGATTTTGGTTGTATGTATTATGTTTGATATATCGAGAATTTGTATAGTTAGAAAAAAATGTACATAAAAATTCTATATATTTTCTATAATCATATTTTTTTGGGATCATGTATATTTATTTTGCATAGAAAATCGAAACAACTTGTACATATACAAAACATTACACAAATTTCAAGTACGAGAGTTAGACATATTTTCGATGAGCAATTAAAGATTCTTTAATTTTATTTTATGTTGCAAATTTAAAGAATTTCAATAAATGAAAAAAAGTTAACAATTTCGAATGTCGCCTATTATTATAGAAAATTAAAAAAAATTATAGTACATAAAAAGTGTTCATATATTCTGTAAATCGTGTTTATCGAGTGGTTTTTTAAAAATGTACATGATGTATGATGTTTTTGAAATTTCTTTAAAATAATCTGATGAACAAAGAGCTTTCCTTAAAAATAGCAAAAAAATTTAAAGATTAGGACGAATGATAATAGAACTTAGTAAGTTTTCAAGAATTCGAAAAATTTTGGAAAATTGGTACATATCGAAAATATATTATATTAAAGATTCGTTATATTTTGAAACATTTTCAATTACGTAAAAGTTAACATTCATAAATTTTGAAAATTGTGTTCATTGTATTATAGTTCTTGAATATCGATGATGATGTTTTTTCATTATTTAATAACAATTTGATATACATGTAAATATTGATAAGAGCACAAGAAACTTTAAAAAGTAGAACAAATTTTGATACAATATGAAAAAATTTTAAAGTTTACAATATGATGTTAGAAATTCGGATAGTTCTACCACATTCAGAAAATTCAAAACTTTTTAAATGATAAATAAAAAATATCAATATAAATAATAATAATAAATAAATGATATTAAAAAATTTGAGAAAATTCAAAATGATCAGTAAATATTCATACATTTTGTATATTGTGTTCATTACATTTCTTTTCGTATAGAAATATCGATTCATTTTCATAAAAATCGGAATAACGTTAAACATATAAAAATTATTGAAAATCTTTAGAAGTAGAAAAATTTAAATGAAAGTTACAGTTTTGAAAAGTCTGTATTATGTGCGAAATTCGAAAAATTATTGAAAACGAAAAAACTTCAACATTTGCAAGAAACGTCACTTATTTTATAATATTAGAAAAAATTTTAATATTTAAGAGAAAAATTGTGAGTTTCATTAATTATAAAAAACATTACAATTTGTAAATTTTAGAAAACTTCCACAAATATTTGAATTTGTTCATTATCATATTCATTCTAAATATGCATGATTATGATTTTTTCATTTTTCAGTGAAAGCCAGAGAAATCTCATAATGATTTTTGAAGTACTAAAAATCTTAGTTTATAAAATCGTCATAACTTCAAACACAGAATGTTGTGGAAAGTCAGCATTATCTTTGAATATTTCCATGATTTTCTTTTTTCCTGCAAAATTCGAAAAATGAATATTCATTGAGAAAATGGTAATCAATTTCATCCATTATGTTCTCGTTTCTTTATTTCAAAGTCAAAGTAACGATTCCTTCATTAAAACATCAATTTTTCTGACGGTTCAGTTCTTCAAATGTTCAATCCAAAATTCAAAAATTTTTCACCATTCAAATATTATGCGATCGAGTTTGAAATTTAGAGATCATTTCAGTTTTATTTCAGTATATTCACGTTGTAGCTTTTTAACAATGAAATATTCGATATTTTAATTTTTTGTTTCTTGAGACAAACTTACCGATTACTTTAATTCTCCTCTCATTTAATTATCCAAGTCTGAATCAGCAAAAAAAAAATGCTTGCAAACGAAATTTTTCCATTATTAATAATTCACAGTACTGTTCAGTAATATAATTACTCTGATGATTACACACTTTAATCATACTTGAAGATGATATAAGATCATAGATTTTCAATAAGAAAAACGATACTTTTTTTTTGTTACATCACCTTAACTTTCACAGGGATCCAAAAATAATCATCTCCAGCTCTGATTAAAACAGAAAAAACCGGAAGCAACGCTCAAACCAATGGAGCAGTCTAAAAAAAAGCGCATATACCCCGCACGCGAAATTATAATTGTCTCGTCGTGCGTACGAGCGCGAATGTCCGTAGTCGTCATATATTTACGAGTTGTCAGTTCAAAAACTCGCTCTCAATATTTATGGAGGTTTTTCTTGCTTGAATTTATGCGGCCTGCGCCTTTGTGAGTGCAAAAGCCGCGGCTGACATTCCCCTTTCCCTCCTTCCTATAAATGAAAGATATGTCCAGCGATTCATCGATGCCGTATTTAAAAGGGCACGCAGAGACGCGATGAGAGGTATAAGAAAATGCAAATGTGAGGACATCTCTTGCCCCGGCGGTGAAGACGCGGAGAAAAAAGGGAAAAACGACGTAAAAAGCCGAAGCTACGTTCCCGTGTCGAAAATTACAAGCGCCGAGTCCGAGGACGTACACATCAAAGTCGGGACAATGGCGTATTGTATTGGCCCACTTTGACACTCAATCAGGAATTACGTTTTGAAGTGATCTGCGGGCAAGGAAAGATTAGGATTTTGTGCTCGTTAAGAAAGTTATTGGATAACTGCACTGAAAAACCAATTTAGTTGGCTCTGAAAAACGTTTGGTCGTTATTTTACCAATCAAATATTTGGTTCACAAGAACAAATTTTCTGTTTAGGAAAACAAGTTTTGTTTCAGTCGAAAAAATTTATGTTTCTGCTAACTTGAATTTGTTTATCCTAAATAAAAATATTTTACATAAATAAAAAGTTATCTGTTTTAACTTGAAATTTAATAAAGTGAACCAAAACGGTTGCTCAATGTACGCACAATTGTTCGCATGGATTTAAAACTTCAAAAACATCGTAGTTCTCGAAATTATTCGTCTATAGTAAATTATATTTGAAACTTTATATTTCATTCTAACGCAGATTGATATATGTTTTTGGTAGCGTAATTGATTTATCCGGGAATGAGCAGGCAAAGGAAGCATTGTCGAGAAAACCGTAACGAGGAGCAGGCGCAGGTGTTTCAGGGCCTCCCATGTTAATCAGGAGCGACTAGCCCGTTTCTCTCGCACTATGCAAATCCGCACTCGTACACGTTAAGCGGGGCATTTCATACACTGTGAGCATTGCAAAATTTATTCACGTATAAACATTTCTTACACAAGTAGCGAATTATTTTTTATTTCCATCCGCGTACCAAGCGAGAGAACCCGGGGCAATTATGAAGCGCGAGTAATTCAGCCATCGGGGAGAAAATGAAATTTTAGCATGGTGAATTAATCGGCACTTCACGCTCAAGTTAAAAAAGTTTGATGGGGTTTTTCTTTGAAATTAAATTCGATAGATTAGTTAAAGTCAGTGTTTAAGGTAAAAGAAAGAAGTATAAATATAATGTGTTCTGAAGATTGTCAAAATTGAAAATGTTTAAGAAGTGAAGTTACTGTATACCTGAAAAAAATTGGTATATAATAAATTTCTTTCCATTTGTACAAGAAATTTTTTTTTTTTCATCAAATTTATGTTTCTCGTTCCAAAATATCTAGTCATTATGCCTACAAAAATTTTACTTATCCCAATGAAAAAAATTCGCTTGATATATGGACAGAAAAATTTTCATTGGATCAATTAAACATTCTTCTTGAGTATGTAGTTTGATTTTTTAAGAAGCACAGGAAACGTAAAAGGCCCGTAAAATTTATCATATTGATCAATAACTTGTACATAAATAATCCATTAAAATATAAATTTGAAGGTGTAATTAGTGGACAATCACTTACGTCTCGTAGTACAGTTTTGTATTTTTTGAACAGAAACCAATTTTTGGTTTCAGCAACTATTCATTTAGTAAGATATGAGCTCACCAAAGTTTTGAGTAGTACCACCAAAACTTAGGGTATGATAACCAAATGATTGGTTACTGCAACCTAAGTATCAGTCGTAAAAAATTAGCATTAGTTGCTATAACGGAAGTTTTGGTTGCCATTACCAAATTTTCGGCTGTAGTACCCCAAACTTTGTTGGGTCCACATTTTAGTAAATCAATGGTTACTGAAACCAAATCCTTTTCCTCCATGTGATTAGTAATTTTCTACTAATAAATCGTTATTTTTATACTAAGTATGAGACGCCTTGAAAAAAATTGTAGATTTTTGAATACGTATAACGTGCGAATTAAAACTATTCAACAATTTAAAATTTGAGACAAAGTTTTGACACCAAAGTGATATTGAATAGATAATTTTCAACAATTTTTTTTTCATTGAATTCGCTACCAAATTGAAGTGAGGCAAACAATGAAAAAACAAACAACAGTTGTATTCATGGATACTTAATGTGAAAAAATTTTTTCGTCTAATTTTTCATATGAGAAATGTCAGGAATGGAAAATTTATGCTCTACAAGAGAAAATTGATTTTTTTTTTATTTTTACTGATAAAGAAATATTTTCTCTGTATCATAACATTTCAGTGTTTGAATTTCCTCTGTATTTTATGTAAATTTTTTCATTTAATGAAAACAAATTCGAAAATTTAGAAAACAAGAAATTTATGTATATGTATTATGATAAATTATAGACAAATAAATATTTGATCCAGAAATATTCCTCATACCTCGTATTTTTGATAAATAACTTTTAAAACTGTTTATTTTTTTTGCAATGTCAAAACAATTTGTATTTCGCAAAAGTGAGTACAATATTTTCTATTTTTAGGCAGTTACATTTAAAAAGGAGGATTCTTTTTATGTTCTTGTTTCCAATTCAAATATGTAAGAATAAATTAATTTTCGTGAAATATCTATTTACTGATAAACCAGTGGCTCATAAACTACTGAAAAACAATGATTTTTTACTGAGCATCAATAAAAAATTACTGTTTTTTATCAGTAAAATATTTATATGTGATTTTGATTAAAAAAAAAGTTTCGTCTGTAAAAATTCACTGAAAATAAAGCAAATTATCTAAAACAGCAAATTTTTAGTAAAATGACTTTGAAATCGAATAATAAATATTATTCAATAAATAGATGAAAATTATTATAAAACCAGTAATCATCGTAACGTTGATTTCTATAATATTTTTCAAAATGATGAGATAGAAAATTTTTATTTTTTTTTAATTATATTATTAAATATATTTTGCTTAATTTTTTTTTTATTTCTTGTCTTTCTTTCAATTTCTTTACTGTAGCAACTTCACTGAATTAAAAATGCGTAAGAAATTTATGAGATTTATAAATTAAAGTATGTATCCTAATAATTTTTGAGTCATAATATATTATAAACACATTATAATATGTTACTTACCCCAAGGAAATGAACGTCACAATAAAAAACACGAAATTCATCGTATTCTCATGTTGTTGTAATTATTATTTGATTCTATGTGGTAAATTCAAGACTTTCATACTATAAGTTGTACAGACACCAAACGATTCCCTTCACAATAATTTTGCTTACTCGTACATTTATTTTATGTTTCTCTCTGAGCAATGTTTTTTTCTTATTTATTACAATTCGCTCTACAACGTAATTTACATTTTTTGTTTTCTTATGTAAACAAATCACAATAAAATAAATCCGTTCGAAATCATAATCTACCTGGAAAAAAAAGGATTTGCTGTATCAGCAAAAAGATGTGCTATTTCAACACAAGTTGATGGAACGAATTTTTTTTGCAATAGTAGCTTATTTTTTTGTTGTCCCAATAAATATTTTTTGTTGCCAGAGCACAATCATCATGCATAAAATTCCATTGTATAGCATTGTGCTCTGGTAGCAAAACAAAATTTGTTAAGGCAACAAAAAAATGAACTACAGCTGAAAAATAATTTGCTTCGTAGATTGTGTTGAAACAGTCCGTCTTTTTGCTAATACAACAAATCTTTTTTATTTCCATGTATGTATCCTATTCCAAAACCATAAAAATATCTCTAGCGTTTTGTAGCGTGAAATCTTCTTCTGGCATAAATCCGTGAAACGCTCGCGAATCAAAGTAACGCTCGGCAATTGGTTTAAGAGCGATAATAGAGCGATTCGACTCACTTTGGAGGAAGTTTATGACTGCGGTCGCACCCCGCTGGCGCGCCGCTGAGTGCGCGCTATAGGGTTGTTGGGAAGAGGAATGGATGGGGTTGAGGCATGAAACGACAGTAATGCCGTTCACCCGCCCGTCACGAAGCCCCGGGAATTCAAATGTGCGAGGACTCTCTTGAGCCGTCCGACGACGGCGTCGTTTGACCCGGCGACGATGACTTCGGCAGCGCGCCATCAATTATTTATGAAGCATGATATCGAGCCGTTTCACCGAGAACCAACGAATCAGAATTCCTCGGAAAAATATAACAAAAGATTTTTCAAAAATTTTCACACAAAAACGATAACAATACTTGGGAGTCTTGTAACTTTTGAACTGAAACTTGAAGTAGTCTAAGTGTCTTGAATTCTGTCTCTGATTATCTAAATCAATGAGATTTCACTTAACATCAGAGAAAAAAAATGAAAGTCATCCAATATCATTACAGAGTTTTTTTATTTTTAAGTCTAAGTTTCAGTTTTTCTCTCTACGGAAAAGGTAGCCATGAACTTATGCAGACATGCTAGTAAATAAATGGAATTTCGAAATTCTCCTTAGGTATTTTATGAAAAAATTCCGCTCTCGTTGAGAAATATCCCAGTCCCTTGGACAACGGAATCGACGGCGAAAAAAGCTTCGAAAGCGAAAGAATTCTCCGCATTCTAGCAGAACCTGCAAGGCCCGTTGCCATGAAATCCACATTGTGAGATTGTTGGATTGGGGGAGGGGGTGATGTGGGTCTTGAGCTGGGTCCCAAAAACCCAAGGACGCGGGCCGTTATTTCCCGATCGCGTTTTTGCGATAGGGCGTGCTTTTTTACGGGTGCCTCGAAAATTTACGATTGCTCGGGGCCTTTCCGGAAACAGGTGCGGGCAATTAGGCCCCGACCTTGCTCCACGACCATTTTCTCGCCATGGGAGACCAAAAGCCAATGTTTTTCTCGGGCCCATTGTCACCCAAATCGGGCGTATCGACTTCTGGGGCGCGTTTTTCTCGATCGAAGAGAGGCAAGAATTTTTCGGAACGACGTTCGATTTCATAGTCTAGTTATTCGGAAAAGAAACATAAAATAACGCAATTTGTGGAGTTTGTTTAGGTCTAAGAAGAATTGAAATACGAATGAAAGTCAGAGCTTCTGAAGACAATTTATGGTTTTTTACTTTTAATGTATTGAAATTGAATTTCAATAGAAAAAATTAGTAATATTAACGAAAATGGAAAAAAGTGATGCAAAAATGAATTTTTCTTTTGTGGGGAAATTCTTTGTTTTTTTGTTTTATTATCAATAAATTGGTAGATGATAATTTAGTTGAAAACTTGCATTATATTTATTCATAACTATTACTTTTACCGATAGGAACTGTATTCCGAATACAATTTTTTTCTTTTACTATTCTATTACCATTTCTAGTTCGAGAAAATTTTTTACCAACAAATAATTTTATAAACATACATGAAATTCTTGGTACGTCGTTTTCTTGAAATTTTTTTATATTAGTGACTAGAAAACTCATGTCACAGGAACAAAAAACCGTCACTCATTATTTTTGAATATTCATACTGTATCAACTTACTTAATTGTAATTTTTATTCTTGAATGAACTTATTTTTGATTATCTTAAAAAAATCGATAAAATCATCGACTGTGATTTACATGTACTATTTATCATATAATTATAATAATACATTATACAATTACATAATAAGTATAAACAAGTAAGGTGAAATGATGTTGTATGTATTGCTTGAAAACTATTATTGTTCATATTTTATTTCCGATCATTTCAGCAATTAAACAATTTTCTTACTTCAAAACTCATACATTTATTAGTCTTATGCCTTATCATTATCACTAAAAATTAAAACTCAAGTGTCATTGAATTCTTATTATATTCACCAGAGTCCTCAAAATTATAAACATTTTAAGGCTTGGTGAACTTTATGTGTAATTGTTGCGTTTCCTGAAAATTCAAAGTTTATTTCTGAAATATGCAAAATCTCAACATGCGAAAAATTCAAAAACATTTTTTCGGATTCTGAGAACATTGTATGTGTTTTTTTGAAAGTTCACAATTTTCTGTGCTGAAATACTTAAACCCAAAATAAGAAAATGAAAGTATAACCGATATTAACTTGTTCTATTCTTTTGTTTATTATATTATTTATTCTATTATTCTATTATATTATTATAACTTTCATGAATCATTGAGTCGAAGAATTTCAATAACTGCAAGAAGTTGAAAACTCATAAATTATTTCATAACTCATACCTTTATTACTCTAAACTGAATCTTAAGTGGGAGTTTTTTTATTATTTCTTAGAAGCCAATGAAAAAAAAAAACGAAAAATCTATTATAAAAAAGAATCCAAAAACCAATCTAAACCCAACTACTATTTAATTAACTATAAAGTCGAAGAATTTCATTTTCTGCAATATCTTAAAAATTTGTAACTTATTTTGCAACTCACACACTAATATTATCTCAAACTAAATCTCAAGTACTGCTTTTTTTTACTAATAGATTGCCTAGAATCTGCGGAAATCATCAACACTCGATGACGTCCTCATCTTTATGTACAAAAAAAGCATTTTTTAAGAATTTCGAATTTTTCTGAAGAGTAATAATGAGATTCAATTTTTTTCAATTCCTAACAAGCAGCAAATTAAAAAAAATACTTTTGAATTGCGGGTAATTATTAATTTTGGAAATCATCAATTTCCCAAAAATCGAAAATATTATCTTATAATAAAAAATTAAAGGACTGTAAGAAATCTATTCATGAGTCATTGAAATGAATAATACTGAAACCAATAAAATGATTTGTAATGAATATTTGAACATCATTTACATGAATATTGAATTAAAAAAATTGACAATAAATATTTTTTTATCTATTAATTATTCAAGCATTGTTGTATATCAAAGTAACAAACAATGTATATATTGATTTGAACTCTATATTGTCCAGAAATATTGTAAAATTTTTCGTTTCACGATTCTATTTCCTGACTTTTCCAATTCATTCAACAATCTGGGTGATAATCATCGTGTAAAGAATTTTTTTCGCGTTAATTGAAACGAGGAAAAAGTTTGATAAGAACGCGTTTTACCGCATGAAAAACGACGTTGAAAATCGCTGCCGGCGATTTCAAGGAGCGATGTGATCGATGAGTTCGATCCTTCAATGCTGCTAAGTTCAATGTAATCATAAATATAGCGAATGTGGGTTTGTCGTTTGTCGTGCGTCGGATTGAGTGACGACCATGTGATCGTTTTATGACTGTTATCTGAGCGATAAATTTCCGATTGTTGCGAAGTTAATTAATAATCGGAAATGAATTGAATCTACGAGAATTTATCAGCTTTCACGAGCTTGCAAAATTTATTTCTGGTTGTATAGATGGGAATAGTTTTGGCTGGAGAGTGATTTTGAGAATAAGTTTTAAATTCATCTTTTCAATTTGTGAAATATTTTGAATATGATGATATTATTATTTATTCGTTGATTCATATCATGAATTACTGTGAATACTATGTTTTAGAATTAATTATTACATGTTTGATATAGTTATGAATTTTTATTTTTTTCTGTCGAAATTTTTCATTGCGTGAAAAATTAATGTCTTAACTTAACCCTCACTTAACTTTTCAATTGATTAAAAAAATTTTTTTTCCAAACATTGAGATAATTTTGAAAGATGTCATGGATTGATAGTTTTTGAATGGAGAGTTTATCAAAAATTGAGTAATTACTTCTTTATGAAAATTTCAATTTTTCCGAATTTATTGATGAGAAGTTTCTTCTTCTC
The DNA here is from genome assembly GCA_030522825.1 of Platygaster orseoliae. Lineage (NCBI taxonomy): Eukaryota > Metazoa > Arthropoda > Insecta > Hymenoptera > Platygastridae > Platygaster > Platygaster orseoliae. The sequence continues at coordinate 7,086 of JAPYZL010196336.1, read as the reverse complement.
ATTGCAAAGACAAGGTAGAATAACGAGTTTTTTGCTGAGACTGTTCTTGTTTTTTTTCTTAAATTTGTTTTCGAAAAAATGTTATTGTGATTAATGGATTTTACAAAGTGCCATTGAAATATTTCTCGACGTTTGTAGTATACTACACATTAATTTCCCTGGATATTTTTAAAACATTTGGAATTTGATTCATGAATAATTAATCACATGACTGACGCCAGAGAATATTAACTGTCGCAATGTTGACAAGTGTAAATTTAAACTTGTTTGATGTAAGTTGCTGACTATTCTAAATTTGTTTCTGTACTCGATTTCAAGTTTTTACTATCCAAAATCTGACAATAGTAATTCAGAATTTGTTTATTTAAAGAAATTAGAAATATTCGATTCAAAAATCTTTTTTTCTAAATTTTTTCTGAATACTTGGCAAAATATTGGAAGATTTCGAACTGATCATGAGTAACGAAGAATTTTAAACTGTTTTTCAAAATTTTGGAATGTGACATGAAATTTATTTTCAGTTTTTAATGTTGCAATGTTTTTTTTCAAAACCTGCGAAATGTTGATGAATATATATTTATGTAAGAATATTAATTTCATCATCATTACAATTAGTTAAGTGTACAATATTTGTATAATTAACTCGAAAAAACAGTTTTACCTGCACATTCCGTGTAATTTATAATTAAATTGATTATTTCCTCTGATTATAAAATCAAAACAGAAAAAAATTTTCAAATGAATCATAATGTTTTGATTTTTCTTTCGACTAGCAAAAACTCCTTCGAATACTTTCTATATTAAAAAAAAACATTTTAAAATTCTACTTCTTCGCAAAGGTACGGAATTTTTATACAGCGCTTTTTCCCCGTTTTGCCATGCGCGAATCGAAAACCCGTAAATTTATCTATTCCAAAGCTGAGAAACTTTGAAAAGGCGTCTTAGGAACGTCGCAAAAGCCCTTGAGCGAGTTCCCCGAAAGTCGATATGAGAAATGGCCCTTTCGTGCCGGCCGCATTCGTTACACTTGGGAAACGCGTTTTCTGGCTGTGATAGGGCCACCACGTTCTAAGGCCGCCACCGGAACGTTTTCCGTCAAGGGGACGCGGAAGGACAGCGCCGAAATGGAAGGGAATGCTTATCACTGCCCGCGTCGGATCTTTATTTATTGCCACTATTATTCGCCCCGAAAAGCGATTCCATACAGAAAATTTCAGGTTTTCGTAAGAGTTTCCAAGAGGTTTCCAGTTAAAAATAAAAAATATGCAAGGGGAGAAAGTGTATTGATTGCAGCAAACAAAGTATCAGTGAAATAAACGCACACGGAAAAAAAGAATCCGCTGTATCAGCAAAAAGATGTGCTGTTTTAACACAACGTGATTAATTGTTTTCTTGCCATAACAAATATTTTTTGCTACCGAAGTACAATTACTGTAACATAGAATTCGATATGTAATGATCGTGCCCTGCCTTCAAAAAAGATTTAGTAAGCAATAAAAAAATTAGCTACTGCTGCAAAAAAATTCTCTGTCGAGTTGTGTTGAAACAGCACATTTTTTGCTGTTATAGTAACTACTTCTTTTTCGTGTGTATATCTGACTGCGAAAATTCTTTATAGCAAAAGTTTTATTAATTTATTATTGTTACATGGAAAACAAAGGATTTACTGTAGCAGTATAAAGATGTGCTGTTTGAACATAATTTTATTTATTGTTTTGTTGTATCATCAAATCTTTTTTGCAACCAGAGTAAAACTACTATGGCATAGAATTTGATGTATAATGATTGTGTTCTGCCTTCAAAAACGATTCAGTAAGCAACAAAAAAGTTAGCTACTGCTGCAAAACAATTCGCTATTTCAAGTTGTGTTGAAACAGCATATTTTTGGCTGCAGCAGCAACTACTTTTTTTCGTGTGTGTATGTGACTGCGAAGTCCTCTAGCAAAAGTTTTGTTATTTAATATTGTAACACGGAAATTAAAGGATTTACTGTAGCAGCAAAAAGATGTGCTGTTCCAAAATAACTTGACAAAACGAATGTTTTTTGCAGTACCTTTTTTTATGTTGCCAGAGTACAATAAAAATGTGGAAAATTCCATTGCATAGTAATTATGCTTTGGCAGAGAAAAGATATTTTGATAGAACACGAAAAATAAGCTATTGCTGCAAAAAATTCGTTCTGTCAAGTTACATTGAAACAGCACATTTTTTTGCTGATACAGCAAATCCTTTTCTTTCGTGCAATTTTTGGATGAGTAAAAGGGCAAGTAAATAATTACGATTCCAAGCAGTTTTTACGAAATTTCAATAATCAAAAACTGATATAAATAAAAGGACTTACACTGCCGAGAATCAAAAAATAAAATAATTGTTTAGTCTCAACCATGTCAAGCTATTCACACAATACGCAAAATTATGATAAATGTTATTATTTATCATCTGTATAACTTCTCATATAGAAGTCATAAATGGATACTGCTGAGTAGTTAAATTAGCAACAATTTTTATTATAATGAACAAAGTAGTTAACATAGTTTGAATTTGTCTCATCATAAAACAAATATTTGTTTTGATTTTTGATTGCTCTCAAACAATAAAATTTTCGCAAATTCTTATTTAAAACACATTTGTTGCGTTGATAAAATATTTTTCAAATTAAAAGAAACATTTTCAACGTTAATATTTCTTAGCAGTCAATAAATTTGTAAAACAAACGTGACGTTTGTTTAGGATTTATTTATATAGTGGATAAAAATGTTATTCACAGATTGTATAGAAATAAATAAATTGAATTTGAATTCTGTAGGTAATGAAAATATGTACAGAAAGTATTACAAAATTTATAAAAAAAAGGCAGTGTAGACACCATCATCAGTATTGACCAGTCTGCCTCGAGAGAAAAAAATTGTTTCAGTCACTGTCCGACGGAAAGTTACGAGAGCTAACATCTTCGAAAAAAAACATTAAAATTAAATAGTTTATCTTATTAAAGTGAATTTTTACCTTACATCGTAAGACTGAAAATCTGTAAAGAAACACAAGATTGTGATTTTTCTATACACGTTTTGCTACATATCATTATTATTCTCAAAATTTCTCAATTATATCAGAACTTTTGGAAAAAAAGCAACAAACAAACTGTGGTAATGGCTTTTGAATTCTATAAAAATCGAAGTAACAAATACTGAATCAACTATAAACTTGAGTTCTTTTTTTATAGATTTTCATAGCTGGTAAAGCTGTTTCAACTCAACAACTGCATTACTGGATGATTAATTCTGTTTATTTTCATTCTGGCGTTGTAAAAAACAATTATTTTATAGTTCTTCAGTTTTTATCGATTGTAAAAGAGGCCTTTGCTTTGGAGAACGAACACATGTTATTGCTCACTGTCCGACGGACAGCTACAACTACGTATTCGAAAACGCATGCAAAAGTAGATTTTCCAAAACATACTCTATTTTGCAAAATGTTTACATTTTCAAGATTACTAAAATCTCCTGTTGAACTTCTACCTTCTATCGATTTTTCAGTCAGATTTTTTATTGACAATTTCCATAATACAAACGAGAAATAAACAGATAACGTTAATGAATAGAAAATTCACGAAATTGTTTATAATTCAGTGACAACATTGTAAAACGCTTAATTTTCGTTTTCAGTAAAACTATGCTACTTTGATACAAATATCAAAGTCTAATGACTAAAAGGAAGCCCTGGAATTTTTAGTAATAAAGAATGTTGAAATCAGTATAAAAATGATCAAAAATTCGTAAAGTTGAAACTACGCCCACAATGATACAAAACGAATTTCACTCTTATTTCTAAGAAAAATTGGGATGAGAAGTGTAATCAGCATTTTCATCGTTTGGAATTTAAAACCAAATGACTCATGTCAATAATATGGAAAAAATGAAATTTCACAAGTAGGACAGCTGTAATTTCAGATTACATATATAGAAATTGTAACCATTTTCATTATCGATTGATTCTCATAATAAATGGCTGTACCTACTGTATCAACATCAAAAAATTGTCAAGTGAAAATTCGAACAGAAAATTTATCACTCGAAAAATCTTTTATGAGCTTCAAATGTTCAAGTAGGTTTTTCGCCTTCATTGTATTCCTATTCTGATCTATTGTTTTTTTTCTGTAGCAAAATATTGTTATTTAAAAAATTGCACATTTTTTTTATATTGTCAAGAGTCATACTACTCTGAGTATTCATAATATAAAATCAAGTTTTTCACTGCTCATAAAATTTATGTGACAATTATTTAACATAAATCTTTCGAACAATCGAAGGAAGCACATTTTACCAAAAAAAAACTTCCATAAAAAATTAACTACTGTCCGACGATTGGTGAAGCTGTAATTTTATTAAGCTTTGTTCAACAAATTTTAGAATCTGAAGAACAAAAACATTTTTTGAACTGTTTGTGAGTAGATTATATCATACTGTTCTATTTTTATTAAAAAAGTAGTTAGGTAAAAAGAAAAAAAGTCAAATTCTTGCAGTGTTATTTGAATGAAAAACATCTCAAAACGATTGTACCATAAAATATAATGAAAAAATAAAGATAGTATGAAATAAGAATATTCCATATTTTTTAATTTGTCCATAAAATATATTTATCGTTTGAATACAAAGCAACAAAATTCAAGTTATGTTTTAAAATCCATGAAACATACTTTTTCAATACTATAATATCTTCAACATAAATCGAGTATTTTATCATGTACAACAGTGATGTGATATTAGATCATACAACTTCAAATTCAAATACTATCATATTGTAAAAGAACCGGTATTCGTAGAATCAGTAAAGATTTTTTTAACATATTAAGAAAAACACCCTATTTATAAGAACATTAACTGTTTATTTTACACAACTTCCTAACAGTCTTAACAAATAATTTCATTTAATTTAAAGAAATTTTTTTCGCCTCAATGCATTTTTTTCTGAATACACATATAAAGTTTATTCATTGAAAAAAATGGTTTTCTTCTCACTAAACGTTATATATGTACACGCATTCAAAGGAACCTTCCAAACTTCAAGTCAAGAAAAATATTCCTAGCCAGATTCATAAAAATATTATTAAGAAATACCAAACTCCAAAACCAAGAACGAATCATCGCAAACCCATCGTGTCACCGGCAAACCCACGTGATCGCCCTCGCCCAGTCACGTGGCCCATCGAAACCAACCTCAAAGGACATACCCAATCTCAGCGTGGATCCAAATGACACCAGCCAATCGTCCAACGATCTCTCGAAAAACCTTCCGTAACTCTTCAGTAATGTTTTCCGAACCAAAAACAAAACCGGAAATCCGATCGATCTCGTATTCGCGCGACGGGATATCAACGCCGCGAATTTCCACGCGTCCAATCAACAAAAAAAAAACCGAGGTCCACGGCCGTTCTTATCGTTATCGCAGTGTCTCGCGGCCCAAAGCAAACTTGTCGGATGGCAATACGTGAGTTAAATGTTCGCCGCGGATGGTTTACGGGCCGATAGTCTGCGCTGGAAGCCGCCACGCGGCGCTGGCTGCCAGGTTTGTCTCGCTCTATTTCCCCCACCCGCCATTTTTGCAGCGCCCCTCCCCCACCTCCCGTTTCTGACCACCTCTTCGATGCCGGTAGTTCGAGTGGTGCAGGAAGGGCCGGGGGGGAGGGGGAGGAGGCAAGAGAGAAAGACGAACTGCGCGGGCTTTTCTTGGCCCCGTCGCGGATTTATGAGCCGGGGCGTTGTTTATGGTGTTTGTGGGAGGGTTGTAGGAGGGAGAGAGGGGGGCGGGGGTCGCAGTGGAAGAAAGAGTTGTTCACCTATTGATCTATATTATTGTGAGATTATTTAATAACTGGTTGAATATAGATTAATTACTTGAAGTTTGTGTCGATGTAAACTGTATTGTTTGGGTGGAACGCGATTGAGAAGATTTATTATTGAAATTACGAAGCTTTCTGAAACACTTAAACAATTTTTCAATAATACACCAAAAAGTTCTTCATTTACTATTTTACATATACACATGAAAATCAGATATCATATTTCTTTTATCCAACCGTTCTTGAGAACAAAAAAAACAAAAACCAATAATAATAAAAAAACTGCCGAGCCCATGCTGACTTGACCCAAATACCTGCATTTTTTTTCCCGATCTTGTTCTGAGATTTTGAACTCACCGTCGTACCTTTGGGAAAAATATGGCGCGGAAAAGTGGTTTGGAGTCGAGCAGGATTGAGCCATTACGCATTATGGGGATAATTATATGGCGTGGCGATACGCATCGAGTAATGGAGATTTGTGGCGCGTCGCGCGCGCACATGCTCGGAGAGTGCGTGACCACGTGGTGTGCGCGATGTACCGTTGCCACATCAGGGAATGATGTTGCGCGACCGGTTCGGGAGATCGATTTTTCGGCATCTTTTTTGTTTTGCGGCGGACGGTGCGATTCCTCGAAATTCAGGGGAGGATTATTGAATCGAATTAAATTCAAGGCAACGCGAAACACAAATGAATTCCGAGCCTCCATTTTCAACCGCTAATCTGCAATTTTTTCTTGACTTTCAGGTTTTACCATTTTTATCATAATTTGATAGAAACCGGAGTCACAAGGCGATTCATAGGTTGATCATTTTTATGAAAAATAGACGTGATCACTTGACTTTTATCGTGTCTTGTAGTTTTTGGGAGAAAAGAGTTTTCAGAGTCTATATAGGATTTTATTTTCATTATTATTAAATATCCACGTAGGTATATTTTTTATCAGTTTTCATTAAAAGTCGTCAGGTTTCAACACATTTTCAATGATTTCAACATTTTTCAAAACAGTGTACACAATTTTTTTGGGACCAATCTTATAATTGTACTTAAACTTATGATCAATTATTTAAGTACTTCAGATAATAACTTTTACATTCATAGAAAACAGATGAAACTATTATGTTGTTATTTCTTTCTTCTTATTGAAGAACAATTTTTTTTTTCGCTCCGTAATATTTAATATTATTTATAATTTCCTTTCGATCCTCGGAGCCATAATAAATAAACTAATGTTGTATATTACTGTTCATTT
>JAPYZL010196328.1:0-16458 GCA_030522825.1 Platygaster orseoliae | reverse complement strand
ATATTTTACAAGGATAATTTTCAAGAGTTATAGAATACATTTATGCAAGAAAAAAAAATCGATTTTTTGAACGATCTATAGTGGTTTCCCCCCTTAAGAGACTTGTGTTCAGTTGACGAAGTACCGTTCGCTGGAAAACTGATTATATTAGGTGAAGACTTTCGGCAAATTCTACCAGTGATTGAAAATGCTTCAAAAAATACTATTTTGAGAGAAACCATTAAATATTGTCATCTGTGGAAGAGATTCAAAATTTTGGCATTGCATAAAAATATGAGGTCTACAGACGAAAAATTTTCCGAATTTCTATTGAAAATAGGGGAAGGAAGAATAGAAGATTACGAAATTTCTGATGATTGCATAACATGTGATATTGCAACAAAGATCTACGGAGAAAACATTGAAGAATCTGAAATTTTATCCGATGTTGCAATTTTATCACCTCATAATGAAGATATTCATACATTAAACAAACCAATTTTATCTAAATTCAAAAGTGAATCGAGAACATACTACAGTATTGATTACGTTACTGATAAAGGTATTGATCAAAGTTATGAAAATTTCGCTTTAAATTATCCTACTGAATATTTGAATTCCATAACGAAACCAGGGTTCCCAGTTCATAAATTGGTGAGGTGCCGTCGTAATGCTTATAAGAAATTTAAGTGTGAAGGATGGGCTGTATAATGGCACAAGACTCAAAATTTTAGAAACGTACAAATGCAATTTGAAAGCTGAAATCCTCACAGGCACCAATGTTGGAAATTCTGTATTCATACCAAGGATCAAACTGGATACTAGGGAGTATTCAAAATTACCTTTTATACTCTACAGAAGGCAATTTTCAATAGTTCTTGCATTCGCAATAACAATCAATAAATCTCAAGGACAAAGTTTCAAAAAAGTTGGATTGTATATTAAAAGACCTTTATTTGCACATGGACAACTGTATGTTGCACTATCGCGATGTAGAAACGGAAAAAATTTATACATTCAAAACGACACGAATTAAAAAAAGAAAATAAAAAACATCGTATGGAAAGAAATTCTTTTGTAATATCTAACACATTTGAAGTAAATGTTCAAAATACTTCATCAGACAAAGTACCGTTCGCTGGGAAACTGATAATATTAAGGGAGGGGGGGGGGGGACTTTCGCAAATTCTACAATTGATCGAAAATACTTCGAAAAATACTATTTTGAGAGAAACCTTCAGATATTCTCATCTTTAGAAGAGATTTCGAAAAACCAGACATAGAAAAAAGGCAATGAAGAAATATCGTATTGAAAGAAGTTCTTGAATACTATCTAAAAGATTTGAAGTAAACGTCTTCGCAAATAATTCGCAAAATACTATTTTCATAAAAACCAAAAAATATTCTCGAGAGAAAAAAAATGAGACCTATTAAAAAAAGAAAATAAAAAACATCGTATGGAAAAATTTTTGTAGTACTATAATTTGATTTTTTAACAAACTGTTTTGAATAAATTAACCAAACTCATAATTATTCGATGAAGCATAATCAATAACCATACAAAAACGATAATGAAACATTGTTTCTTTGTTTATGATTTCACTAAATTCATCTATAACATTCATCATTTAGAATAAACATCAACAGTTTTTATGAGAAAGAATACAGATTCTGAAAATATATTTTTTTTTTAATCAAATATTAACAAAAAATATAAATTAAAAAAAATTGTTGATTCAAAAATTAATGTAAATGAAATGTTTAAAAAAAATTAAATTTATATTTGGCACATGATTCGCCTAAGAAGAAAAATTTAAAAAATTAAATAAAGAAAAGTTGAAAAATAATTAAAAATTCAAAAGTAAAAAAATCATTGAAGATCTATTTACAGAAACCTCCTAGAGGTGATTTCCGGGTAATGATTTTTATGTATTGCCTAATTTTGTACAATTTTCAAAAAATAATAAATTTTTATGATTTTTATCGAATAATCATAATGTTTTGTCATATTTATTTGAACATCATTAGTGCAATATGTAAATATTAGCAAATGTCTGCATAATAAGTTTCATAAATCTGGAATACTAATTGACATAAAAAAATAATTTTATAAATATAATATTCCGTTCATTGCCAAAACTATTTTTTGTTTTAATAAAATTATTTATATAAAAAAAAATTTTTTCATTAAATTTTTTTTTCAAAAAAAGATAAAAGTTTTCTGGTTGATAAGAGGGTTTGAATGAAAGGGTGGACCAACAAAAAAACTGTTGTCTTTTTTAGAAAAAAAAATTATAATGATGTTTCAATTTAATAATTATCACTTATATACTTATAACTTTTTTCATTTACACTATATTTCATTAACATTGCATTTACGTTTCATTATATTTAATTATTTTACATTTTAATTTACATTACATAAAATTAAAATTTTTTAAATTCAATTTTATCATTTCATTCGGAAGAATAAAATGTTTTATTTCGTCCATTAAATTTTCACAAAGTTTAATGGTAATTTTTATGTTATAATTGAATTTTGTATTTGGAGAATATCAATGAGTTGAATCATATAATAAAAATTAGAACTGTTAAAACTGTAAAAAATTAAAATAAAAAACAATCCCTTTTATTTTATAAGTTATATATTTTTTCTAGAAAAATGAATAGAACTCACAATTGTATTATTTTACTCTTAAAAGTAAAATTATACTCATTTTTTTAAATTTCTCCTCCTTCTAAAAGTTCATTAATTTCCATTTTTCAATCCATTATTTTGATATGTTCTTCATTTTTCACTGCCAACAATATAGTATCATCTATAATTTTATAAAATCATGAAAACACCGTATATATATATATATTTTCTCTAAAATTTTTTAAAGGAAACCTCTAACCATCATCATTTTTCAATATTTTTTCAATCAATTGAAGTTTTTGTCCAAAAACATATTTTTTTCATCTTCTAAATTATTCATCCTCAATTAAATTTTGAATTTTCCGTCTGTAATACTTTCCCTGTATATATTTTCATTTTTATTTGTTCTAAAGAAATCATCAAAAATGAAAACTTCTACTTCTGAAATTAATGTTTAATATCATTAGTACATAATTTTTTATTATAATCAATACTTGACTTTTCTAACAAATAGTATTATCATATTTATATATCCATCAATTTTCTTCAACTCTTCTAATTCTTTCATTAATTTCACATTATCTATCATTTCCTAAAACTCGAATTTTCCTATCCTCTTTAAACTTGTCCAATTTTTAATCTCAATTTCAAAATTAACGTTTCTTTATTGTAATTTGATCCCTTCATTTTCTTGCATTTCCTGATCAAAATAATCTATAAAAAATTTTTCTATTAATCTTTCATTTCATCAAATCACCAGCATGTTATATTTTTTATTATTTTTATTTATCACTAATTATTTAAAAATGAAATTTTTCTAATTTACAGCGTAACTTACCAAACATTTCCATAAACCTTTTATAGAATTTTTTGATTTCTTCTAAATTTTTTTCTTATAATTTGGAATTATGAGAATCTTTAAAATATTTATTTTCACCTCATTAACTTGAATTTCCCTTGAAATTTTATCTGCGTTTTCGTTCCAACCTAAGCAGCTCACTCTACATCCATAACTATTGTTCAAAATGAATTTCATCAATATCAGTTCATTTTTCCCTTCTGTTGTAAATGTTTTCATTTCAAAAATTTCATCTACGTATCCAATCAACGAACTGAAAGAATTTCATTACTTAACAACTCTTTTCAAAGACAATCAAATTTTTTCATAAAGTTTTAATAACTTTTTCATCATGCTTATCTTTTTTTACTTACACAAATTTATCTCCGTCGTGTATTTTGTTTTTTATAAACTCTGTTGTTGTAAATTTGAAATTTTTTTCAATTTTTATTTTTTTTTTCTCGTCGATTCTGTTCCTTCATTTATTCTTTTCTACATTTTCAATCTTGTATTTTCAAAAAATTTTTCCCTTATAACTTTTATATTTTATGCAAAATTTTGAAATTTATGAATTATATCAAAATATAAAATTTTACAAGTTCAAAATTTTATGTAAAAATTTATTAAAAAAGAAAAAGAAACATCAAAAATAAACATTCATTTATTTACTTTTTTCCGTTGTCATAAGTACGTTTATCTCAATATTTTGACAGATTTTTATCATATGTTATTCTGGACTTTTCATTTTTACTTTTCTAAAGTCCTTTTGCTGAGTTTCTAAATTACTATTTCGCCGATGAAAATATTTCGACATATTATTCCTATAAAGATATATGTCAAGAGATGGTACTTTCGGTGCTGATGTTGAAATTTCTGTTTTTTGTGAATTTTACGCAGTTTCCAACATTAGAATATTCAAAAAATATAATACCAACATTCAAAAATTACAATAAATTATATTTTCTTTTGAATTTAAAACAATAATGAAAATTGTAAAATGATTTATACCTATGTATGTAATTGTTTCCATAAATTAAAAAATATAGGTATATTGAAAAATAGTAAAAAAATTATATTTAAAAATATTGGAAAAATTTATTTTTTTTGAATAAATTAAAAAAACAAAAAACCATATTATTGTTTGAATTAAATTAAATTCAATAAAAAAAAACTCAAATTAGATCTGACCTAAACAAAAACTACATGGGGGTTGGCGCGCGAAGCGCGCAGGGGGGCGAAGCCCCCCTAGTATTTATTCTGAAAATACTAGAATTCCTATAGTTTTTTTAAAATACTTTGCTCCAAAATATATTTTGAAACACTGTAAATCCATGAAACAATAATGTTTTAGGAATTTAATTCTGAAACTCTACATAGTAATCGATGAAAGAAGCAGGAACTTAAAGTGATACTACTGATTTTATAATACTACTAAATTTTATGAATACCTAAAAATGCGGTAGAAACTTAATAAAGTCGGATTTCTGCTTAAAAAAATTTTTTACTGATAACGTTGTCTTTAAAATACTAAAATACTAACTAAAGAAAAATACTAAAATCAACCTCCTAGGGCATAAAAATTGGAGCATAGAAATTCAAAACCTGGCAAGTGCCATTTCCACAAGGCACAATCCTCCTATAATATTCATTGTGAATTTTGTTTTTTAAAATTGTGTTTTTTGTATAACGATATCTGTTACTGAATAAATAAAACTTTATAAAATATTATAATTTTGTTTACATTTGGAATAAAATTCATATGTCTGCTTCATGATACAATATTGTTTTTAGAATCTTTAATATACAGAATAGTGAAATAATTTTTAAAAAACTAAAAATATTTAGGAAGACCCTTTTGTAATTTAGTGAGTTTTAGTGATTTTTTGTAAAGTTTTATCATTTTTCGATTTTGTGACTGTATGTGATTTTGATATGGTGAATATACAATTTTTTTGAATTCTTATGACTTTGAGTTTTATGTAACTGTTTGTAATCTTATGATTTATCGTTATTTTGTGACTTTTCGATTTTGTAGTTTCATGGTTTATGTGATTTTTTGACTTTTTGTGATCTTGTGATCACACAATCGTTGGGGGAGTAAAGTTATTATGGTACAATGTATAGACATTCACTTTTATAGATATAGATGAAGGAAGTTTTTCCAGAATCTTCCTAGAGACTGGATGAGTTGAAAAATTAAAAAACTCAAACAGAGTAGAAAAAGAAGTATAATAATCAATAATATATATATATTCATTCAAATGTACCGAACCATTCGATATTTGAGTCACCGCTCCCCTTAAATAGAAAATTCGTAGCAACGTCACTGCGTCAGCGTTATTCAAATACAGAATGAAGGACGCGAACTCTCGTGATTAAGACAGCGGATCCCAGAAGGGCAGGACGCGCATGGATCGATGAGCCATTCGTATGGTAATGCCGGACCAAACTGCTTACCAAGTCCACGAGTGAAAGAGAGACGGGAGGAAAGAGACGGATAGATGGTAAGTCGACAGCGAAGAGAAAAGGCTCGAAGGCGCCCTGCGTGCGCCATCGTCAGAGGTGGCCAGCAGTCAGGAAACGGGACGATATGATCTACGGGGCCGTCAGATTGTAATAATTTAAGCCGGCCCGGGATAAATCTTGAATGTGTAGTGGCTTAACTGCCCCCAGACGCGAGATTCTCGTTATTCCGACATAGTATGGATTGATGGGCACCTATGTCCACTTCCGTGTTCGGAGGCGGTGCTTTGTGGCGCGATAGGTAAGCTTTGCTCAGCACTTCGTCGATAACGAATGGCTGGCCAAGTCTTCGAATCCGCTTGTTTCGCAAGAACACGAAGGAAAAAGGAAGCCCCGGATGACAAAAGCACGGGATTCATCTGGTAATGAATTTCCGTGTTGATGGGCTTCGAATGCGAGCGTAATTGGAAGATTGGCGTTGAAGTAAAGAGGACAAAATCACATAGTTCACAGTTACTTCGAGGATAACGTCATCGTCATTGAATCTTACACTTCTTGCGACTGCTTTCATGTGACTTGCATTTTATTGCGTGAAAAGAAAAAGTCTCGGAGAAAGCTGGAATATGAAGAATAAGTGTCTTTGGGTTTGAGAGGCAAATATGTAGCGTATGCCGCATCGTGGAGCACGAATAAGTAGCGGATCCGCAACTTGACCTGGCCCGAAGAGCAGGGCAAATATTTTCTTCAATGCGCCGCAATTACGAAAGCCTTGGAAAACCGTATGGAAATTTCTGCCACACCGCTTACTACTCTCCCAATCTACCTTAGAAGCATTCTCAGGCTTTTCTTAGCGTTTTCAGTTACTCTTCATTCGACCTTATTTTGCGAAAATCCCGTATAAGCGGAAAAAGGAAAACAAAGAAAATATGGGTTGAATAGGGAAAACATTTCGCGGAGTAATCTCGAACGAATTTCAAACAACTCTCGTGGAACTTTTCCCTCTGCACGAAAATAAATATGATGAATGAACAATGGGAATGGTCATGGAGGTCGAGTTTTTTGTTTGTGGACGAAGTTATGTGTAATTTCAAGCAATGAAAAAAGCGGTAACTGGCATGTACTAGACAATTTTTATGAGCTTTAGCTTTTGCTTTTTTTATAATTATATCATTACGATTTCGTGTTCATGATCTATACAAAAATTTCCTATAGTTTAGTTCATCGGCTATTCTATACTTTGTGAAACGAATATAATTAAAAGAGTCTTACAAATAACGTATTCTAGTTGTGTTTCTGAAAGTCGACTGCATAAATAATATAAGTCTTTATAAACAAACACTACTCTCCTAAAGTATCGAGAACTCATTAAAATTCCGGTGTTGTGCTCGGAATCTAAATCTGAATAGGTCTCGAGGTTCAAATTAAACCGCTCTCGATATTTCGACTTGGTTCGCTAAAGTAATCGATTTTGTGGATTTCAGTCATAGTATTTACATTTACACTTACATAATCTATATTAATGATAATGCAGTATTAAAAACAGTCGATGTCATAAGAAGGTCACATAATCGCAAAAAAACAATTATCATGTAGTGTAGAATGTAATATCATTCTTCTCCTTTTTTTTCATTTTTTACGTTTTGTGACTCTTTTGCAATATCAAAATAAACTATTTTTATTATTAATTTGTGAAATAAATTCAATAAGGCAATCTTATGATTCAAATTATTGTTTTATTCATTCTGAATAAACATTAATGTACTTATATGGTTATAATTATAAAAAACAATATTTCAGAAATAATTACTTAGCGAAATTCAACTGCCAGTGTAACTCATTGAATAACAAGTGTCTGATTATGAGTTTGAGAATCAATTTCATTCATTACTTTTTCTAATCCTCTGATCATATTGCCAAGAAAAATAAATCTACAAAAAAAGTACTTCAGTATTATAAAAAATATATTTTTTCCTGAATCAATTATTTGCTTTATCATTGTGGAAAATTTTATTTCATTCTTAAAAAACGTACGAAATGCAAAAATCGAAGAAACTGGCAGTTTTCTGATATTCCATTATTAATTTTGACTTACATGCCAAGTTAGTCATTCTTGTTAAAAAAAATTTCACTAGTCAGGTTAATCCAGTGACAAATCAGTGTCTGTTAAATCAAATTTGTTACATTGTCAATTTGAAAAAAGCTACATACATAGTAAAATGAAAAAAACGTCAATAAATATGGATTTTAATATTACTCTTTATTTCATTCTCATCTGAATTTTGATGAATTATGTATTTGAAGTATATAAAATCCCATTTTTATTTTTAATAGAATTATTTGTCAAGAATTATTGTAATTGAGGTAATAAATTGTATCTTTGCACATAGTCTTTTATTTATTAACAATTATTTGCCTTTTATGCCAGTGAGAACTATTTAGATATAGGTGTCAAATCATGCAAACGTTAAAATTATATGGGTTTTTGACGTTTCGTAACCATCTAATCTATTTTTTTTATACCACAATGTATTTGATATATTCAAATAATTATAAAAATAAAAGGAAAAGCTAAGTATTGTGCATGTGAAACATAATTAGATTGAGTGCAATAACAAACTACCTCCGGGAGCCGCGTGCGCTTCGCCTCGATATTTTTTGCTCGGCGCATTAATAAATTGATCTGTCGGGCTGACTGATTAGTAGATATTTGTCCCCAGAGACGAAAACGTCGAAAACGAAAGTCGAGCCCAATCGATCGTTGCTCGAGCCAGGATGAGCGTTTATCATTGTTCTTGGCACAAACTTATTAGTGCAGGTTTCATTTATCACTTTTTTCAACAATTTCCGATAAAGGTTAAAGAAAAATTATCACTGAAAATTCTCTAAAAATTGATTCAATATACAGAAAAGGCTCTAACAAGAAAAAAACGACTTGAAATATTTTTCTGTGAGAAATTAGAATTTTACTTTGGTTGTTATATCTGAAATCATTGATGAACGTTCAATCAAAGCTTAAATGTCAGGAAAAGTGCAGTAATTTTTTCCAGTAAATAAATTGACAATTACCGGAAATGTACATATTTGCACTTTAACTCTGTTCAAAGTGCGGTGTTTATCAAAACGACACTATTCCGGAACGCAGTTTGCTTAGGCGTATAAATGTCTGATGGAACTTCGGTAAACGCGCCGAATACATTGCGGAATTCTCAGAGGAGGCATTCGCATCTCGATGTCTTATCTAACGGTGGCGTCGTGCTCAATATCGAGTCCCCAGTATGCATAGAGGCGACTGGGTCTCTCCTAGAGGATATCAAACTCTCGGGTAGCGTTGATCCGAGATAGAACGACGTCTAATGCACTCCTGATCTCGCAAATGGCACTTTATTTCTATGTACTTTTTCCTCTTTTAACCTGAGGACGTGAAGTTGACACAGATTCTAACGTTAAAATAGGAATACTATGATTTCTCAGTGGATTTCACTGACTTTCACTGAGAATGAACATGGAATAATGATCAAAAATAAATTAAAAATATGCGAATGAACAGACGATTATAATCTTTTTTTCCGGTGTTTTTTTTATTCCTAAAAATTTCAAAGTACTTTGTAGTAAAAATTATATACGACTTTTTGAGAAGTTATATCGATGTTATGATAGAAATGAAATAAAAAAATTTAAATAGATATTGGTAAGGTTTTTTTTAATTTATTAAGTGGATAATTTTTGTATATCTTTCCTCCTTCACAATTATTTAGAAGGATAACAAAACTTCGAAAACTAAACTGAATTGTACGCTTGCATATTAAAATTGTACGAAAAAAGAATATTAAGTGTGAATCATGCTAATTACGAACTTGAGACAGGGTACGAGACAAAAAATGAAAATTCGAAAACTACACTATCACTTTCTTCCATTACAAGAATAAATTGTCAACCTTTTTTAAGGGGGGAGTGAGGGATAAGCAGATTCAGAAAATCGATTTTCTTTTTTTACGTTTTCTTGAAGTTTAATGTTTCGAAATTGTTGTGTCACAATTTCAAATCAATTGATGATTCAGCGTAAGTCACGAAAATAATTTTTTTTGTCATTTTTAGAGTAATAAACAAATTATAAACGCCTTTTTTTGAAAACCAATTTTTTGAGTCCGTGAACACGATCCTGTAAAATCTACTCGACCTATTCTTTTCAAACCTGGAACATACTTTCATGGTATAAAATGCCTCCCCCCCAACGTTTTCGAAAAATTTCTATTTTCATATTTAAGTAATTTTTCACTTAAAAAATGGCGGAAAATTTAGCGAAAAATCGCGTTTTTTGCTTCAATAAATCACGAATTGTTAAAAAACGAAAATAATAACTTTATAACGACCGAAGGGGGAGAATTCACTATCACTTTAAGTAAATTTACCAACTATTTCGATTTCCAATAATTCTACGCCGAGTTATCGTGTTCACCGTACAACGTGTTTTTAAAAAGACGTTTTGAGAAACGCTCTGTCACCGGCTTATTTTTCAATATTTAATTACAAAAACCTAACAAAATATTCTCTAGATGATGCTTCATAATTTAAAAAAAATTTGAATAAATTTGCTTGAGCTGTATCTCCGTAAAAAATCGGCGAAAAAACTGTTTTTTGTTTCAAGTTGTCCCTTACCCCCCCCCCCTTTATACCTGAAGAAAATAATATTCGTGAAATAAGTAAAAAATTGAGGTTCAAATCGGTACCGAAAAGATGTTTTATTTCTAGTATTATCTAGATTAATTGCTGCAGATTTTTTTTTAACAATATTATTTAAAAAGTAATGAATATTTACAGAATCATCATCAATAACGATAATTATTTTTTGACTTTATACCTCATACATGATAATGTATTTCTAATTATTTAAATAAATATACACACTGTTTCTTGTACTATAACATTTAATGTTATCTTATTTGATACATTGATATCGAAAAATGAAAAGTGGGAAAAAATAATTTAAATGCATGAAAAATTTTGTTCCTTAATGTCGAAGCAGATGATCATAATCGTCATATTCAGTTATGTAACATTATTATTTTGACGAATCAGTCATCAAAAACTATTAATTTTCATAATTATTCATAGACACCCACGTCTTCTGAGGTTTTTAAAGCTTTATCAAAAAATATGTATTATTTAAAAAAAGTAAAAAAAAAAAAAAATATTTTAACATCGTATATCTAAGCCTTTCCCGTTACCACTTACAAAAATTCCAAACACGTTCATAATTTATTCAAAATTATACATTTTTCAAAACTTTTCATTTTTAAAACCGTTGAAATCTCTCAACCTCTAAAATTATCGTTTCATAACGATTTTATCATTCAGATTTTCATGAATTAATAATGATGAAACCAACAAAAGCCAATGAAACAAAACTGTAAAGATATGCTTGATATTTTTTGTAAGCTTCAAAAAAAAAAAAATTCGAATTTCTCTAATTTTTTACTCATATACATACATGACTTAAAAACAACATTATCGATTTTCTAATATAAAAAAAAATGTTGAAAAAAGACCATTAGAAAATAAAAAGAAGAATGTAATGTAAATTATAGTCTGAGCATAATCATATGATACAAAAAACTGAAAGGCAGAGTAAAATGAAAATACCACGAAATGGTTTCGTAAAAACGTCAATAGCTCCTCTAAAAATGCTTCACTTTTTCTTTTTAAAAGCTGGTAGCAAAATACTCTTCATTAGGTAAATACTCAACAGATTTTATATTTACTCAGACACAAAAGACAGTTTTTTCATTCGTTCTAAGCACGAATTTTTTACTCGAAATAAGTGAATTGAATTTAATGAGATCTCAACTTCATTTTTCAGGCTTGAGACTTCCGAACACAAACTTAATCTGAAATAACTGAAAAACTTAGAGTATGTTCAATTATTGCTGTTGAAATGAAGAAAACTTTTAGACTATATACCGAAAATTTGATATAACACAATTTTGCCGGTCTTTATAAACGTTTCGTAAAGTAATAACAAAGCAATGTCGACTCAACAAAAAGAGCTTTCGGGCTTTAAAAATTTCAAACTAATATCGGAAATAATGTTTGAGCTTAAGACATCTTTTCGTTAAAAATTTTTTTCAAGTGATTGCGAAGAAATTCAATCTAAAATGTTA
This sequence comes from Platygaster orseoliae, assembly GCA_030522825.1. Taxonomy (NCBI): domain Eukaryota; kingdom Metazoa; phylum Arthropoda; class Insecta; order Hymenoptera; family Platygastridae; genus Platygaster; species Platygaster orseoliae. The sequence goes on along the minus strand of JAPYZL010196328.1, from coordinate 4,382 downwards.
TTAAAGTAAAAAGAAATTCTTATGAAAGCGAATAAGAATAATAAATGTGAATATTACATTGTTTTTGTTAAGTAATACTTATGATATTTTCAGTATGTATACATTATTATTCATAGATATATTATATTATATTTTTTCAAATAAATCAATTCAATAACAATGATATGTTATCGCCATCAATAAGTATTATTCATTATGATATAACATGACTTTCAACTCTGGACAAATTAGCTGACAAAACCCATCAGACAACAGGTACTCGAAAACGACCAAGTCGCAATTTTACGTTTAAAGTAACCACTACAGTTTTATTGGCTCCATAATACAGTCTAGTATGGGATAAATAATTCAATTATCTCGCGTCTGCATAATATTCAGTCACGAATTTTCCTTGAGAACGCAATATTGCGTAACATCAAAGTTTTGCCAAGACCACTTCTCTCGTCTTTGTTCGATCGTACACTCCACGGCGACCCGAAAACCCTCTCCCCCCAACTTCACTCTTCCCCTACATAAAAAAACAGGCCAACTTCGTGTGCAAACTCATTTTAATTTTTTCCCATTTCCGAAACAAAGAATTATCATGGTCATAAAAGCTCGAAAACTTTCGCGGATTTTTCCTGGCATAATTTTCGCGCAACTTATTTCACTCGAACAAATTTTTTAGCCTCCTTATCGTAGTTGAGAAAAGTTATTTTTTATCTTGGTTATCGGAATCAGTACTTCAAATGAAGTGCTGAGAAGTATAAACGGAATAAAACTTTATCGAGCGTGATGATGTAGATTACAGTCGGAGGCAGGGACGAAAACAGGAACTCTTCGTTTCGTGAGAATTAAAGTTATCTGCATGTTTGAATAAATACTTTTTTTTTTAAGAGGAAGATCATATTTCGTGTTGAAGCTCGAAAAACTCAATGAAATCGTCAAACTTACTGTCAAACACTTTCCTTATATTTTTCTTATGTACTAATATGATATCAGTTTGAACAACTTATCATAAAATACAGTTACGCGTAGAGAGCACTTTTTGCAGTTAAGCTAAAACCTCGATTGTGAGTATCAAGAATTTCATGAACTACGAATCATCCGAGAAAAACGTTCAAGCCAATAACATTGTAACTTCGTGGTAGCGGACGCGAGTTACCTAATTTTCTTTATTTCATTTACTTCCAAGTGCATCAGTTTTTCCATTTCCCGCTATCTCTACAATGATGATACTGGCTACAAGCGATTGCTAAGCGAAAAATCGAGTTATTTACTCCACTGACTACAACCCCATCTACTTCACGTAGCTTTCAGCAATATAAAACTTGTCAGATTTCATCGCAAGAGTACCTTGATTTGATAGTTTTACACAGAAAGCTGTAAGATAAAGTTTAAACATTTTTTTGTAAAATTTAAACACACTGAAAACGTTTCAATAAATGTTTTGAAATTTTCGTGGCAATTACAGAATCACGATTATGTGATTATGTGATTCTGTAATCACAAAACGAGCCTTTGACAAACTCAATTGATGCAATAGTTTTTGATCTCACTGACGCTCCGTGATTAAATAAAGATATAACTATGAAATGAGGAATTTCACATTGTCTCACTTCTTTTCCTGTTTTAATTCGTGTTTTTTCATCGCTTGCAAAGTCCTTCTTTACCCTTATGCCATTCATTCTACCGAATGTAGCAGATACGATGAAAATGGTTTTCACGCTAATGAGAGCTGAGTAAATAACGAGCATACATGACTTTCATTATACGCATTTCATATTTGCAGTATACTCAGGCAAACATTGAGTTATTTGAAAAGTACTCCCTTATAACTAACATGCGAACAAGGAATGCTTTGACTGAAGATGAGTCTTTTGGTTCTGAATGAATGTTTCAATTCCGTAAATACAGAAATTCATAGAAACATTTTGACCTAATATCACTGATGTGGAATGAAGGTAATTACGGTAATAAGAGTTCACATAAAGTAAAACCTTACCTTTCGAATTTTCAAGTTACTTCTGTGACATGGTAATTTTTTAGATTGTAACAGCAACAACATTTACTTATTGTAAAACATTGAAGGGATGGAATAAAAAAATAGTATATTTCTCAACAACTGCAAATTGAGCTTTTTTAGCGAACATGTTGTTTCTGAAAACTATCGAATGTATCCTTTTGGTGTTACGTGTTCCGGTACTTCATATTATAGAAATATGGAAGTATGAAATTCTCAAGTCGTAAATTTGTAGCTACCAGATGACAGAAATTCTTTATTCTTATATCATTATTTAGAAAATTGTTAGTCTTAGTTGCAGTTCTGTGAAACTCTAAGTTGATTTATTTCGGACTTCAAACTCTTGTCTAGTAATTAAATTGAGAATTACAAATTTCTGTTTTAACTAGCTTACGAGATATTGAAAACTTGGAATTGTACGTTTTTGAATCAAAGATCTAGAATATTGTATTTTTAAATCAAAAATTTCAAAATTCTGACACATTATCAAGAATTTTCAGAAATCTTTGTTGTGGAATTGAAAACTTGAAGCTTTGGAGAACGTTACTCAGAAGTACGAAAAAATTCGTTCCTAACTTTAAAACTGCAAACATCTATGTTAAAAAGTATCGAATTTTAGAGTTGCTGTCGAGACTTTAATTGAATTCGAATTTTGAATGCAAGCATCTTTAATTTTTTTTTTTTTTCAGAACGTGAAAAATTAGGATACTTAAATTGCTTGAAATTCATTCAAATAAGGCCTTCAATTTAATTAAATACGTTTCACCAAAAATTTATTCATTTCAAAAATAAAGAATTTCTGAATTCAAATATGAATGGTTTTAACAAACAAAATTTCCACCAAATGAAAAAAAATCACTAAAGACAACATGCATTCCAAAAGCCACATAACATAGTTATCGTAAATATTTTCGAAAATTTCAAAAATATTTTGCAAACTAATGAAAAAAAAACCCGCTCATGAATATCAAAAATTGAATCCATTGATCTTTAATCAAAATATCTCAATCTTAGTTTGTGAATTATTGAATCTCAATACAAGTATTGTAAATTAATAAAATCTTGTAAACATTTGTAAAGAAATATAACAATTGATAAAATGTTTAAAACAACTCTTCTAAATCCCTTTCAAAGTGTATCAACATTTACTTTCATAGTTAAACTCGATCGCTCGATAAGTCGTTACATAACAAAAGCACACAACTTTCATAATTGTTCAAATTTCAACAACTCGGGTGAATCACTTAGAAAAAAAAAAAAAAAAAAAAAAAAGAAATAACTAAACTTACCAAGTTGCTTCTTCGGGTAAAATGTAATTCATTGCCGATCGACAATAAGGATGAAAGCTTACCTGAAACAGAAAGATATCGATCTTTATCGCCGTGTTCCCACAGGGCTACGACCGACGTCTTCGGAAGTGTGCCGGAAAGTTTTTTCCCGACTGTATTAGATCGTAAGATGAAAGAGAGGTGAAGGGAATAAAGAAGACGATCGAAAAAGAGTGCCCGGAAAAATATTCACCTCGGGATGCTCCCTGTCTATTCGTCGTAGCAAGTTTTTTTCGGAGAGGGAAATAGAAGTGGAAGGGGAATAGCCTACCGAAAGAAGTTTAAGAGAAGATGTAAGAATTTTTCTTTCGGCGAGACTTGTGTACTTTGTTCGCGTAATGCTCATGCATAAAATCTCGAGTTACATCGACTTTTTTACTTCCCCGCGGCTTTTGTACTTGTCAGCACAACTCGCAACTCGAATTGCGTCCCCAAGCGGATCGATGCGAGAATTCCATACGGCTGGAATGGGCGCCATTCCCGAGTCGAAAAATTTCAGGGAGCATATTGAGGACTTTTTGAGGATTTTGCAGAAACCAATGACGCCATGGTTTTCATGCAGCTCAAAGTCCTCATTTTGTCCTCAATATCCTGCTCATTTCCGTTTTAGGTACATTGAGGGCATTTGGAGCATAAAAACGTCCTTAATTTATCCTCAAACTGCTCACGCCACTTGCTATTATGCTCAAAAAGTCCTCAATATCCTTCTATTTTCGATTATGCTTATCTTTCAATTGTCTTCAAAGTGCTCACTTTGCCGTCAATTATCCTCAAAAAATCGTCAAAGTCCTCCAATTTTTTTTTTTCTACATGTCCTCCAATTGTCTTCAAAATGCTCACTATTTGTACCGATTCCCTGGCGGCAGCTAAAAAACCGTAAAAAAACAAGGCTCGTTTTTTAACGGTTTTTTGCGGTTTTTTAAAAAAAAAACAAACTTAAAAACGTCCAAATTTCGGAAAATCAAATCAAACAAAGTCGAGTAAAGCTAAAAATCATTTCATTGTGATCAAAAGATGCAAAGAAAATTTTTAAAACAATAAATAAGTCACTG
>JAPYZL010196309.1:0-11195 GCA_030522825.1 Platygaster orseoliae | reverse complement strand
TATTTACTAATGTTGGAAATTATCACCACTTCGCCAAAAGTTTGGTAAATTCTACCCGCCGTTTCGATAAAATTTACAAAAAATTTTTCTGCGTGCATATAATGTGAGATAATTTCCATACAACGCGGGAAAACTTTCATACACGATTATGAAAAAATTGCTATTATTTCTTACAATGAACTTTAAAATTTCCCAGTGGAAATAAAATTCAGCGCCATTACGAAAATCAGTGTCAAATAAAAATAACCACGGAGAAAAACGAAATGCAAACCGCAAGAAGGCACGATTAATTGCCGGGCAATTAAAAAGCTTGCACGGCAAAAAGTGTGCAGCGCTCGTCTTCGGAGGAGGATCGAGGGGAACCGGTCGCTCGGTCAATCAGGCGAAAAAGTTTTTTCCCACAAATTTTGCAAACGCCGTCGGGTCGTTAACGCAAAATTTTCCAGATTCGCGCGGCGATTCGATGCCCTCGGAAGTGGCGGGCCCCGAAGCGCGGCTTGGAAATGGAATTTTCGCGTTCCAGCGCGAAATTCTTCAAAAGCGCGCATCCGGGGACAAAAAGCGGTGTACACGCGCGAGCGCGGGGACAGGTGGAATAGAAGACGGATAGAAAGAGCGCCGGACGGCAAGCAAGAAACGCGCTGAAATATGCCATAATGGTGCAGTGTCCTCGCATTGCTCGGGACAATTATACTCCATTATACCCCACTGCTCCCGCTCCCTCCCTCTCCTCGGTCGTGCTCTCTCCCCCGAGTCCCGGTATCACGCGTTGCGGTAGGTTGCGTATGAGCCGCGATTTATGGACCTTAAACCGACACCCCCTTTGGCACCCCGGTCGGCTCACGAGTGATTTCTCGGTGTTATTCAAGTTAAACGTAGGCATTTCAAGAACTGACAATCTTTTTTATCATTCACCGGATTAAAACAACACTGTCAGAAACTATCGTAATTTTTCTTTGCGTAGACGAGTCAATTTTAGAATGCAGAAAAAAAAGGATTTACTGTAGCAACAAAAAGATGCGCTGTCTCGACACAACTCGGAACAATAAATTTTCTTATCTAATAAATATTAACCTACCGTTGCAAAAAAATTTGTTGTTCCAATTTGTGTCAGAACACAAGATCTTTTTCCTACTAGAGCGAATCGTTTTTTTTTTCTGTGTGGGAAATTTTCCATAATTGAATGAAAATACTTAAATTAAGTGTACATTTCGATCTTGACACGTAATAAAATATCTGTAAATGTATTGGGGAATTCCCGTTATAATAAAAGAAAAATATTTTATCACAAAAATGAATATTTTCACAATATTTTTTACAACACAACTTGACATAAGATGTTTGTTTGCAGCAGTAGCTAATTTTTTGCAATCCCAATGAATGTTTTTTAATGACAGAGCACAAGCAGTATGCATCAAATTTCCTTGCATAGTAATTGCTAATTGTGCTCAGATGTCAAAAAATATTTGTTGAGGCAAAAAAAAGCTACTGCTAAAAACAAATTTGTTTTGTTAAGTAGCGTTTGAACAACAAAACTTTTTGCTGATACATCAAAATTTTTTTCCATGTAAAGAAAAAAAAATGTATAGTTCATGTATATATTTCCATTTAGTTATGAAAAATTTTTCATATTACGAAAATTTTCATACATACGTATAGAAAAACTACGATTTATTAAGGCAGTGTTTTAGCCAATTCATATTTTTTCCTGGATTTTCCAAGTCAAATATTTCATATCTCAGATAATCTTGTCAGAAATAGAGATCCAAATCGGGACCTCTTTATTCCTGATCAAACTACTTCTAGACTTGTAATACATATATTTTGACACTTTAAAATTTGTTTTCAAAATCGTGAGAAATTTTTTTTTATTAATTTATTAGGTTTTTTTCATATTTTTTTTTTAATTTTATTTCAATATATTTACAATTAATTTTTTGTTCATAACCTAAATTCGCTGGTGATTGAAAACTTTTTCCAAAACCTTTTACATTAAGAAATTTCTGTGGAAATAGGCTGCATTTACAAAAAATTATTAAATGTTATTACTATTCTCCGAAACTCACTGCACTGTTTAAGGAACTTTCAATCAAAATTTCTACAGGTTCAAAACAGTTTGAAAATGATGAAAATTGTAGTTGATTTGTAAGAATTTTCAGTTTACCGATGAAAATTCACTCGATTTTACAAGTACATAAGTGACCACTGTGAACCATGACAACTTTGAAATTCTGATATGGAAAAAATATAAGTCAGTGTGAGCAATATTTTTCAAGTTTTTTTTTTTTTTTTTGTAATCGTTCTTCAATCAACACACTTTTTGAAAAGTGTCAAGTAGTAATTAAAAATTCAATAAAGATGTTGAAGTGAGTATGATCTTATTCGAAATGTTGTCGAAGTTTTTTAGTGTTACCCCATAAATTACAATAACATCTGTCTTGATCTTACAAACAGTTCAATATAACACAAATTTATTTTGAATTCTTCAACACAACACTGAATCAAATCGTATCTACTTCAGCAGTAAAAATTCAATGGCGCAAAATTTTAAGTTTACCATCTCAAAATTAACTTACTATCAAATATTTAAAATAAATTTATTTTGAAAAGAAGCTAGTTCGAAAATTTCGAAATTGGAAGAAACGACTGCAAATCGCGTTAAATCAAAGAATGAGTGAAAAGCAATAATAAGAATTCGACATCCTGAATCGTCAGTTGTAAGTTTTAAAATTCAAGCATAATACTGTAAAATTAGAACATTAGTTATACTGAAAAGCGAAAGCATCGCCAAAAATCATTTCGGCTTTGCGCACTTCTTTCCAACTTGTATGGATTCTATGAAAACAACTACCTGTAACTTCGGGAGATGCAACAGGTGCCCCACGAAACGTGCGAAATAAAAAGGAAAAATCGGCGCGACTGGGACCGTTACAATGACTAATACGCTCCGCGAGGCTTAATGACGTCAGAATACATTGGAAAATCCGCGAGAATCTATCACCTTGACGCTTGCACGAGAAAACTTTTCCTTCGCTTCGGCGATATATTCGCTTATTGATGTCATAAACGTTACCCGGGAGTGAACTTTTCGATTGTGACTTATTTTCTTTCATTGGAGGGATTGTGTGAATGGCGAGATGCGAATCGACGTTCACGGAAAACTAGGATTTTTGCGCAAGATGAAGCTCGCGAGAAAAAATGTAAATAAATGTCAAACAGTGGTGTTCGAGTTTTGAAAAAGATGATTGATAAATATCACTCTTATTTCAAGTTCCTGATAATGATATGCGGATTAAATCTATTTCTCAGATATTCAGCAACGTATGAACTTATTATTGACTGCTGTTTTTTGGAACATTGAGACTCGTTATACTTACAAATTTTAATTCCTTTAACGGTCATCAAGAAATCTGTTTTATTGTTTTGTTTTGTTTTGTTCTGTTTTTTTTTTGTTTTTTTCATTATGAAGAACAGTATTAAAAAATTGAACATTTTATGCAAAGAATAAATATTTGTAAAAAAAAGTTTTGTTAAGAAAATTTTATAATTATTCAGAAGCCTGGACAGTTAGTTCAAAAAATTAAAGTAAAATCCCAAAATAAGTGCTGTGGAAAAAAACTGAATTTTTTTACACATTTTAAAGAAGGAAAATAAAATAAATGTGAATAAAATAAAAGCTGGCATCATCAATGCGTTTTCTCCTTCATATACACGTTTTCCAATTACATCTTGCAATTATTTTTACACTCATCTATTTTGAAATCGAGACAACGTTTTTATTTCTGGGAAAATGAATTCTTTCATTCATGAAGTAGAATAGAAAGAAAAGTGTAGTTCAGGGTCTTGGATTTATTTTTAAAAATTAAGTATTTTCTGATCAAGGAAAACAATCATACGTATCTACCCTGCAATTAAAAGATTCTATTCTATTTTTAATTTTATATTTGCAACTAATGCTGTTTCCTTATTTTATATTTATGTAAAATACAAACTAGATTGATGATGTTCGGTTAAATTAGTTTCAATCAGATGACAACAAAAAATTACTAAATAGACAAAAACAATGTGATTTTCACACTTTCATGCTTTGAAAAACTATTGATCACCAATATGAATTGAACAAATTTTTCTTTCATTTGTCACCTAATGATATCAAACTTGATAGTAAAACAATGAAATTCATTATATATTTGTTGTTATCATCGTAGACTATTGCAAATCACAAACGTCACAATGTTATTGCTAAGTAAGAGTTTAAAAATTTGAATACAATATTATTTTCACAGTGTTGAAGTTAAATCTTAAAAATTTTGTGAAATCAACAATACTAAATAAAAAATTTGGAAATTTTAGTAAGCGTTCTAACACGAAAAACTATTGAGTGTAAGATAAATTTCATATACTATTTCTGAGTCTTTCCAAGTATTTACTCTTATATCACTGAAAAATCAAGATATATATTAATTAAATCTTACTTCAACAACTGCAACTCATGAAACCTACAAAATTTGTTAATATAACTGTATTCATTGTTCAAAGCTGTCCTTTGCGATTTATGCTGATTCTCGCTTGTAGCATTTTTTTCTTCAAATTATAAAATATACTAATAATAAACTGCGAGTATAGATTTTTTTCATTCTTGAATTTTACTCACATAAGTTATTCAGAAAAATTCAAATAAAATTTCGAATTGTTGGGAAAGTGAAAACAACTTTTGCGATGCTGATATATTTAGATTATTATACAAAAAATGAATTTTCGGAAAATTATTATCGAGTTGGAATTTTCACAATTAAATGAGGTTACATTTTTTATAACAAGATGTCAAGATAAATGAAAAAAAAAAAAAAAATTTTTTTAATTACAGACCATCACTTGAATTTGTTCTTACTTCGGTGATTGAACAAACTTTTTATATTATTTATGAATTACATTCCTGAAATGTTTGGATGTATAACGTTGAGAAATAAAACTCAAATCTCTTTCAAAATTTAATTTCAAGTTGTCAAATGTGAAAGAAGCTAACTCTCGGTAAAAAAAATGATGAAAAAAAGTAACTTCTATTATATTTTCCAGTACTATATAGAATATAAAATGTTCATTGCTAAAACATAAAAAAATGTGTAATCAAAACGGGAATATATAAAAAATTATTCGATACAAATACGGATTCACAAATCATATATTTTTTTATGTGACGATCATGATAATAGTCACAAGATATTTAATATTCTCTGACCGATTTAATTTATGAATTTTTATTTCGCCGACGTTTTGATGCCTAAACCGATACCACTCTGAAGTAATTATTCGTCTCGTAAGAATAAACTCATGATTTTTGCTGATATTTTTATAGCAAAAAAAATCTAAAACAATATCGTATCCTTGAAAATTGTGTCGCAATAGGCATCGAAACGTCGGCGAAATAAAAAATTTCATAATTGACTGCAAAGCAAGCATTGATCTTTTCACTGAGATACACTTTCAAGAAACAATTTAACAAAAAATTTCCGCAATAATATTTTTAATGAAAATGAAATAAAAATTAACAATTAGGGAACATCTTTATAAAAAACAAAATAAAATAAATTTTACCCTTTACGTATATAAAAATTCTGAATAAATGCTTCAAAAACAGTTTAAACAGCTTCCACAACCACCTTCTATGACTACTCATCTTGCTTTTAAGGACAAATAACCACAGAGTATATATTTTCGCATTCTCTATTCAAATCATATAAATTTCATTTGTTTATTATTAACGAAACCTCTTTTCTCATAAAATACTTCTGTAAATAAGAACATTTAAGTGTTCACATAAAAGACACCGAATGAATCTTCTTCTAATCACCTTTTCCCTGATCAGTCTACCTCATTCAAAACGTGAAGAACAATTCGAAAAAATAGAGTGCACAAAAACACGACATTTCCAGAAGGTTAAAGAACAAGCACTAAGATTCGCGTCATCACCACCACAGAAACACCCCTAAAAACCCTAACCAACCCCTAGGAACCCCTGGGAACCCCGACTTACTCAGCCACGTGGTAAAGGTGAACTTGGACCTGCCTAAACAGAGCCTCCTCTTCCTGTCACAAGTACCTTGCACCTGATCACAAAAAGTCGCGGGGTGCCCCGACAAAGTCCTGCACACGGTACCGACGTCGGGCCCTTGGCACCGGTCCCTCAACCGGTGTGAGGTGGTTCTCTGGTCCCGGGTCAGGATCTCATGTATGTCCCCCGACATGGTCACTCGCGCACCGTGACAGCCATCCGACACTGTTCCCAGGCGAGAATCTGCACTCGGGCCTCCATTACCGGGGGAGGCCATAACGTATGCACCAGGGGGTGGCTTGTTGGCGACGTGTCCTAGCGAGTGTCAGAAGGTGACTGAGCCCAAGTTGCCCTGGCTCACGTCGATCTCGAGTATCACCTCTCGCGGTGATACACGCGCTACACGGTTGAGATAGGTAGGTACGTACGAACGGCCACTTGGTTCGCTCATTCGTTATAGTAGGAGTGAACCTGCGAAAGGTGGCAGGGAAGTGGAAGGAGGACCCGTGTCTACTGGTGTCGATAGGTGTACCGGGCGCCCGCCATCCCGTCGCCCCGCGCCTTTTCCATTTTACACCGCAATCCCGGGAACGGGGCGAGCTTTTGCCGGAAGAGGCACCGAATAAAACCTCGCCGGTTCGCGCGCCGACCGTGTATGATGACGCTACCACGGAGCACGTGGCCCGGGGACCCCTCCGCCGTGGGGTCCCCCCGGGGAGGGCCCCGACCCACCCCCACCGCGGTGCCAGGGGCATCCTATTCACCTACGCCGCCCCCACCGCCACCGCCGACGAAGCTCATTCATAACTTTTGTCTCTCTCTCGCTCTTGCCCTTCTCTCTCGCTTCCTCCTCCCAATTGCAGCGGTGCCACCTCTGGGCGCAACTCCTCGCGATTGCGCGAGCCTTTTTCTCGTGGTCTCGGATCAAGTGAATGCTTTTGGGGTTTTTTAAGGGTATAAATGCACATTGTGAATGATAAAGAGGTTGATACATTTTCTCGATACTATACTCGAGGTAAGTATCAGAGACCTCAGGACTTTGAATTTCGGAGGGCAAACTTCAATCCATTATTCTTAATATTCTACTCAAATTCCACACGATGAGGCACGAATTTTTTGAATGTCATCTAAAAACGATTATTCATACCTTTTGATGAATTAAGGGCTTTTAGCTTGATAATGAACCAACTTTTTTTCTTTTGTAAAAAGGATTCTGCTCAAAAATCATTTTCTTATTTTTTAACTGAGTTGATCGAAAAATTTTACAAAGTACAAAATATGTTGTTAAATTTTATATATTCAATGGCAAGAATTTTAGATGTTTTTCTGGACTATAGTAAATGAGGAATACACAGGCATTTTAAGAGGAATCGAATGAAACACAATGCTGGTAATATCAAAAGCCTGAAATACTTATATAGTAAGTTTATATAGTTTCTAAAAAGAAACAAAGATCCCGAAAAAAGGGAAAGGAAGAAAAAAGAGAAAAGGATGACAAATTCTATAAACCAATTTTACAAAAAAAATTATCTAAATATCAAATAAAATTACATATCCCACAGAATTTTACTTGATGATTAGTTGGAATTCTTTTTGTAAAATTAGTTTGTTGGGTTTTTTATCTTTTTTAAGGATTCTGATGAGGACCCGATGAAGGTTGAAGTATCGATATACATAATAAAATTAAATATGTGAATGCGAAAAATTATTAATTGATTTGTTTTCCTTTTACTATTTACATGACTTACTTGAGCATAACAAGATTCAAGATTTTGACAGAACGAATTTTTTTTGCAAAATTTAAACAATTTTTTCCTACCGCAATAAATATTTGTTTGTTGCCAGAGCACAATCATTATGCACAAAATTCCATTGCACGGTAATTTTGCTCTGTCAGCTAAAAATATTTGTTGAGGCAACAAAAAAATAAGCTATTTCTGCAAAAAAAATTTGTTTTGTCAAGTTGTGTTGAAACAGCGTATCTTTTTGCTGCAGCATATATATAATGATTTTTGTGAAGTTTCATAAGTTTTTTCAGGTACTCATGTTCCAAAAAAGTGAATAACATCGAAATCAATGAGATTGCTTATCAATATCCCTAATTTTCCATTGATGAAATGAGTCAGGAGTCACGAATCGTGTTTTCCATTCACGAACGGTGCCTAGATTTTAATAAGTGGAAACAAATAATTTTAAAGTAGTTTCCCCTAATTGAGCGAAGAAAATTCACTGTATGCATTGAATCATTAGTGCACTCGAGCATTAAGTTGTTAGAGCCGCTGATTCAAGTAAAATGAGTTTGAAGACGAGTAACAATATATAATTTACAAATTTGGTTAAATTTTCCTTAAATTTATAAATGAAGCGAAAACTGCATTAAGTAACAAAAAAAAAAAGAAAAAAATTTACTATGTACTAGGTTTGAACCTATTTTTCCGAACACAGTCGCTAAAACAACCATTTTCCCGGAAATTACAACTCCCTAAAACTTTTTCCTGACCATCCTTTTAACAAATAATAATCAATTTTACAGAATGATAGATTTACAGATCATAAAGTTTGAATACGAAATTCCATATAATTCAACAATCCTTACTGCGGTCATGAACGTTTTTTGATAAATTTGACTTTTGACGCACAATTCCAAGTTCTTTAAAGGTTTTCCTAATTTCAAATGAAATTTCCATTTTTTAATTCATTTCCTTTTTCTAAGACGAAAGACAAGTACACAAAAACAATTTGAGCAAAAATTTATTTTCATTTGTTACATAACTACGTAATATACTGTCAAAAATGAATACCTAATAATATAGAATTAAGAAAAACGAACAAAAAAATAATTTCTATACAGAAAAAGATATATTTTATAATGTTAATAAAATATTCGTATCACGTAAACAACTAAAAAAAATTATAGTTGGATTAGTGAGATTCTTACATTTATTTACGAAAAAAGTTATTCGGTCAAATTAAAATCCGAATAAACGACTCGGGGTTTCGGTTTTTAAAGAAATAATCTTCAGGGAAAAATTATTCAGAAAATATGATTCCAGAAAAATGGTTACCCGGAAAAATGATCATTAGGAACATATTATTTAGAAAAAAAAGGATATCAAATATTTGCAGTACGTTTTATATTTTGGATGAGTCGTACCAGAAATTTCATGAGTTTTCGTTGTTCTTTCCATTTTATCGATTTTCGCTACTTTTCGATTTAGAGAAATAATAAATATTTCGATAGAATTTACACTAATTGTGTCAATAAATTTACTGTAATGCAGTAAATGATTTAGCAAAATACAGCATGAAGTTGCGTTATAAAAAATGATATAATTGACAGGTTGGCATTTTAAAATTTTCAAAAAAACACAAAACTTCGTAGATACTGCATGGATAAAGAAAAAGTTATATTTTTGAGGATTTGGATCCACAATATACTGTATTGAAAGAGTAATACTGAAAAATTTGATTATCTGTATTTTTTTAACTAAACATATAATGTCGCTAAAAAATTGGGAAAGTAGCACACAACTATTTCTCATCATTTTCAAATTCGATCATTAACTTATAGATGGAACATATTCAGGCTTTTTAAAAAATTGCCTCAACTTTCATTATTTTTTATTATGCACAATGGGAAAAAATTTTGAGGATCATAATCAAAAGAAAATCACCAATTATTTAACACGATATAAAATCACCGACAATGAGAATAAGGAACTAATGACAAAACTAACGTCTCTATTCTGTATCTCTTATTTCCTACCCAAATATAAAGCCGAATGACTTTGTGGCAGATTTATAAGGCTCGCGCGATTTTCCCGCAATTTCTATAATCATGACATTAAAAAACGAGGAAGTGCGAGCCACTTTTGAAAATTCCTTACACTTTGTTTTGTCAAAACCTGTCATGTCTTTGTCTTGTTATACGAAACTACTTTATTCGAAACATACTTCAAAGTAATTAACGCGATTATGAAAAACAAAAAAACCCCAAGGATTCGATTGATCAGCTCCAGCTGGAAGGACTCTAATTAAAGGACAAGTCGCTTTCAAACGCATGTCCTAATGGAGCCTCCGCTAATGACCCCAGTCGAGCTGCCAAGAAACCGACGTGCTCTGAAAATTCATTTTCGTGCCCTTCAGACCACTGTCGTCAGTTCAATCAATTTATCTCTCAGGAAACCAAGCGTCAGAAAGTTTCACGTAACGTTTTTCCCTTTCGTATCCAAGAATTTTCCGATAAAAAAATTCGCGTGGGCGGCAGATAATGAAACAACAGACGCGAGATAATTGATTGGCGATTTATCGCTCGTGCTTTCATTTTCCTTGATTTATTTGCCACATATTGAGCCTCGATATCATTTCAATGTTCTCGTTGACTTTTCACGCCCGGGGAAAGGTGTAAAAAACGGTTAAAGGAGCGTGTATTTTAATCATTCGGAAGGTCTCTTTCGCCATGACGCGAGCCTCCTCATTGTGAGGTCTTTGAAATCGTGTTTGGACTTGAAAAGTTCGACGCAGATTTCGTAGGGCAGGTGATACGAGTCGGTACCCCGCCGGGAGAATCTACACCTTGAGCCTCCCGCTTGTTAATATATTATGTGACGTATCAATAAACTAAGATGCCGCGGAGGGGAAAGATTTTTCTCAATGAGGGTGGCTCATGGATTCTGGAAAGGACATTCCCAGGATTGTTTCGAAAATTTTCTCAATGAAAGAGCTGGTGACTAACGTATTCTATGGAAACATTCTTCAAATCGTTTCAGTTAGTCAACTTTCTATTTCTGTTACTACTGCTATTTGTGTGTTCTAGGATACGGAAAAAATCAATGGCTCACGGTCGTGGGCTTAGGTGAGGGCCACGGCAAAGCCATAATTATAAAAAAAATAAATGAACATAACCTATGTCACTCACATAAAGTCTATTTATGAATTAAATAAGTCATGGCACTGGCTAAAAACCTTAGAGGTTTCCTAAATCTATCTCACCAACAATCTACACACTTTAGTTTTAATAGTTTCACTTTGAAACGCTTTTTTCCATACCACCGTTTTGCATTTTGTCGTATCAGGAAGTTTTTTTCAATCAGCTAATTTCCAATTCCAAGTTTCTCAAACGTCAAACAATGTTTAACATACA
>JAPYZL010196300.1:0-13222 GCA_030522825.1 Platygaster orseoliae | reverse complement strand
GAAAACATGTATAACCGCAGTCTCTCTCTTTTTCTCATTATTATGTAGTATTTGTGCCAAGAAAGTAAAATTGAAGAATATAATATGGTCTGGTCGACGATTTTATATCATTTTTTTTGTTTTGCTATTTTTTTTATTTTTTCCAATGATCACCGAACTAATTAGCGTAAACTTTTTTATGTTGATTAAAGAAAAAAAATCAAAACTTCGATAAATTTTTTTTGTTCTGTATTACTTGACAACTTTTTTTTTACTTTTTTTAAGTTTTTTTAATGGGTAAATAAATTTGCAAAACATTAGAAAAAATTAGTGTCTTCCTGAATTTATCCGTAGTAAAAAATTTTTTTCCAAATATAGATTTCGGGATAAAATAATTGTCATAAAATATAATACTGAAAAGAATATACGTCCAAAAAAATTTTATCCAGAAAAAACAGTTTTAAAAAAGTTCGTCCTCGCTATTCTAATTTACTTTCAAAAAAAGTGAACTTTTCTCCGAGTTTTTTATCTCTTCCAGATTTGTCCGATAAGACTAGAGGCTTAAAAGATTACAAGCTTGTAAGTGCAATAAATAACTTCGTAGAAGGGAAAAAAAAACAAAGAATCCGTATGATGAAGAAAAAGAGGTGGAGGGGGGGGGGGTCGAAGGGGGAAGGGGAAGCGTCGTCAGCATCGTCGGCGACGAAACGTGGTAATCAATATACACCGCGCGCGCCCTCAAAGCGAGGCAGCGAACTAGGCAACTTGTCTCGTATACTCTCGGACCCTGCGAAACGCGCGCCTCCATTCCATTCTGCATTCTACACCGAAACCTCCATTATATGCACACGTACACGCACACCTTTCCGCTCCACTTCTCCCATCTATTCCAACGGGAAATTCTTGAAGGGCGTCATTTTTTATAGCCGCATTCTTCCTCGACTGGATTTACTTTCCCGGCGCGCTCGTTTGTAATCAATTTCAAAATAGACGCTGGTTTTCCGAAAGATTCACAGTCATTTTTCCGAGAGGCATTTTTTTATAGGCAAATTTTATGAACAAATCACTCTGAATTTGATTTTCCAAAAATCATGATCGAAAGTGATTTATGTTGATTTATTGGTTTTATTGATTATTATAATTATTGATTTATGAAATATATTTATGACATTATTATGATTGATCTATGTTCTTAATAATATGAATGATTACAGGTTTTGGAAATGCCTATATTTCGTAGGAGTGTGTGGGATACAGAATTTCACGGGTCGTGATAGGTCAGGAAATTGTGGGTCGGCAAAAAAATTACCGTGTTTCAAAATGATCTTTATAGTTTCCATTAAGTAAACCTTCAATACAAGGTCTTATTCTTGACTTTCTCGTGAAGTAATTGCCTAGGAAATACAGTCATATAAGTGTCGATTTATTCTACATATCTAATATTCACGATGTAACCGAAATTCACGGTTATTAGTTTATTATTATATTCTTAAATTAAGTTAGGAAATTAACATAAAAAATTCGAGTCGTCCTCTGGAGAAAACATGCTGAATCAATACAAGTTAATAGTGATTTAGAGGTTTTTTTCGAAATATTTGTGAAATTGTCAATTTGACTGCAATAAAATTGAACAATCCTATGAATCTTAATTTTTTATTCAATCAAAAACTTTGAAATAAAATGGGAAATATAGTAAATTTCGGAATAACTCATGTGAATAAATCACAGAATATACTTGAGTTTCAGATTCTTTTCAATGGATAAGAATGACACATAAAAATCAATTTTTTATGTTTAATCGTCCATTCTTACGATTTTACTTTCCACTTTACTTAAAGTCCACTTTACTATTTTTTTAATAAAAAATAATATTTGTCTTTATTGTCTCTATAGTTATAAATCGACTGATATTGACAGAAAAATGCAAAAAAATAACGAGTGAATTATTTATCAAAAGTTTTTGATTTGATGTAAAATAATTCAAATAACCAATTTAGGATTTCAGCTCTCTCAGTTTGAAACTCTCGAGAATTAAATATTTCAAAGAGTCATTCAATTAATGACTTCTGAAATAGTAATTTTTAAAGAATCGATTTTTTTTCCTATCAGATTTAACTATTTCGACTAGTGCATACAGTGTGTGTCTCTTGAAACAATTTACAGAAAAAGTGCATAAGCAGTCCTTAAGCGTTAACGGAAACATTAGTGCTAAATTTTTTTTGGGAACTAGAATTTTTTAGGATCCCAAAATCATTTTCTAAAAAAAATCTAGCAATAATGTTTCCGTCAGCGCTTAAGGACTGCTTATGCACTTTTTCCATAAATCGTTTCAAAAGACACACGCTGTATTCACTCATATTGAATAAATGAATTCCAACTTTTGCCAACAAATTTTTACTATTTCCAATTTAATATTTTCAGATATAAATTTATATGAATGAACTGTTCAATAGTGGAAATTTCAACTGATTAATCAGTCAAATTCTACTTTCATGGTGAAAGTTTCAATCTACGAATGGCCTGAAATTGACTAATTCACAGTCAAAATATTTACTTTTTCAAATAGTGGAATTTAACTATTTGCTAGTAATGTCTTTTTCCCTGGACAAATTAATCAAATTTCATGTTGACTTAGTCAAACTAAACGGATTGAAACTAAAAAGGAGAAAATCAGAATGAAAAAGTTTTTCAAAAAAATAGTCACAAGGAATGAAATCTTTGAAATATAAATATAAGAAAAATAATTTAAAAATAAGTATCTGGAAAAAATGTGTTGGGAAAATGGTTTTTGAAAAAATAATCTAAAACGTTTCCAACATTATAACTTTTTCAACATTTTTCATTTTGCAGAGAAAATCTAAAATAGAGTTTCACCAAACAATATTCGTAATCCATTTCAATGAAAATATTTCCCACTCTTTTTTTCCACGAATGAAGAGACCATGAGAAAAGTGGAGGAAAAGCTTTGGCAGCGAGCACCGAAATCGCCAAAGTGTGCATTTTTACACATACAGCAAACAACGCTGGAAAACATTTCGTACTTTTCTTTTGTCGGATTATGACGGCAACTTTTTCTTATCCCGTTACGAGTACAATTGCACCGCTTGTCAGGGCGCTTCAATTCGCGTTTCTACTACTTGTCACCGCGCTCGCTTTCATCGAGACTTATCATCTCGCGCTAGCCAAACATTCCAACAAAGGGCTGAATTTACAATTTTTTTCATCCGATGTTTTACACGAATATAAGTGTTATCGAAAATAATACAGTTCGCAGATAGATTTCTCACGCAGTAACAGTTTTTCGGGAAAGTTTTTCGAGAAAAGTCTTTAATGTTACGATCGAGTTTATAAAAATTGAAAATTGTGTACTTCAAAGTTTCATTGATATGTACTTCCGATTTTATGCAATTTTAAAAAATGTGATTAAAAAAACTCTATTTTTGTTGTATTTTCCATGTATTGTATCTGTACAATTTTCATTTATATAAGGATAAATATAATTTAAAATTGTATGATAGCTACATCTGCAAAATAATTGTGTAATAATAAAAAATAAATCATGAAAATAGAATAATCATTAAAAATACCAAGAGTGGACCATGAAAATAAGTTAGTTTTAAAAAATGTACGTTTTTAAATCTGGAGGACATGAGAAATAATTTTATCCTAAAGTATCAGAAACTAAAAAATGAAAAACCTAAACCCTAATGACTCAAAAATCTTGAAGCTCTGATCCATTCGAAAAATCGCAAAAAAGCATTTTCAGAACTATATTGCCAAAGATAAAAAACCAGTATGAAAAATGTCAGTTTTATGGGATCCAATCATAAAGAAAACGAGCATTTTTCTCACGGAGTTTAACAAATAAAATTATCCAATAAACCTCTCTCGAACATTTTTTTGCCTGTAACGAACTCAACGCTCATTCAAAACCCATTGCTTTTTCAACTCGTAGCATAAGGTACTATTTTCTCGATTTTTTCCACGCGAAAACAGGTGCTTGTTCGCTGGTGACACGGCACTTAACGAGACGCAATGGGGTCAGAGAGGAAGCCAAACCTTAACGCGCGGGAAAGAGAAAAAAGAGGCAAAAAAAATACAACTTACTTAAGGCCAGAGGCAGAGAATAATAAGAGAGAACGGCTTGTGAATCGCCGACAACTTTCAGAGACGCGATTCAAACATTTGCAGATTTCGGTTGTAAAGTTAGCGAGCGAATTCGCGCGAAGCAATTTGAATGCAACTCTCGAATGTAATAGTAAGAGAATTTACGAGGAACGAAACATCATGAAATTATAACATTCTCGGCAAAGCCGGGAAATCGCTTTTTGGGATTTCCTGGATATTCCGGGAAAAGTGTTAGTGGATTAACTTTGCTACTGATAGAATGTTATTTCCAGTGGGTTGTTTATTTGTGTCACGAGCGAATAAGGCAAATAGGAAAGCGCGAGAATGCAGGAATTTCGTGAAGTTTAATTTTGTGGTATTTTATGCAGAATTTGGTAGAAAACTAACTTGAATATATTAAAAATGAATTTTGGTTAACATTTACGTTTTCTTGTGTAACATAATAATCAGTTTTTGCGTCATTGAAGTTATTACTACTTTTTACATTTTTATAGTTTTTATCATAATTCTTTGTAACTATGAAACTTCACAACTCTAATTACATAATCGCAGTTTTAAAAGCATACTTGATCACTTCACAGGAAAGAATTAAAACTCTATTTGAAAAAAAAAAATGTATTTTTCATGATAGTGTTATACTCGAGTAACACGATAATTTTAAGATAAAGTCATTTGAAATGCAAAATGAGTATTCATTACCAATTCTTCATAACGCGAATTTGAATTGATTTTTTTACAAGTTTTAACTAGAAATCAGTGTACTAACGAATAAAAAATTCATGGATTTTTTTGAGGGTTGAGTTCAGTGAAATTTAGTTCTAAAGAAAAAAAATTCCTAGAAAATATAGGTGTTTTTTTTTTTTTTTTGAAAATTTGGAACAAGTACTTAAAACGAATTGCGAATGAATTTCTAGAGTTATTAACAGTTATTCATGTGACATGATTAATCCTGTTTCCAAATTTTTTAATTTACAGTTAGGCCGTGAATAGCCATTTTCAGTTACTTGTTACAGTTAACTGTTAATAGTTTCTATATCTTTTAGATAAATACCTGTTTTGTATTCTCTGTAGCTTTTCATATCATTCTTCGTAAATATGAAACATCAATTATCAGTTATCGAAAAGTTAATGTATAGGAGTCATTTTTACTGTTACTTCAAATCGCTTCCTATAAAATTTCAAGTCAAACAGTACATATTCTTTAATAATTTTCCTCCCTAACTTAACAACAAAATAAATCAACCTTCATATTAATATTATATATTATTATTTATAGATATAATACACGAAGTAACTCGATTACTCAAAGACCAAAAACCATTTTAAATACAAAGAAAGTACTCATAACCAGTTCTTCATGATGCTCAATAAAATTTTATTTCTTTTTAAGTTTTAACAAAAAATCTTTACATCAACGAATAATGAATTCATATGTATTTGAACTAAATAGAAAATAAAATAAGAAAGGTATTTGAACGTGAAGTTCAGTTTCGTTGTAAAATTCAGTACAAGAGAAATATTTTTCATAAAATTCAGATATTGATTGAAAATTAAAAAAAAAACTAAACTTGGTAAAACTCCTTAAAACAAATTGAAAATGAATTTTGAGAAATATTTACAGTTAATCAAGTAACATAATTATTCCTGTTGTTAAATTTTCAAATTTACAATCATGCAGAGAATTGCCATTTACAAAGCCTTTAGTAGAATACTGTTAACAAATTTAATATTTTTTTAATAATGACCTTTTACATATTCTCTGTAGTTTCTCACAATATTTTTTGCAACTGTAAAACATCAGTTATCAGTTATCAAAAATTTACTGCATTATATATATAAAAATATTGTTCCGTCACCTCACAGATTTTACTGTAAAATAACAGTTCAAACAGTATTCAGTAATTGTTTTTATTGACTTACCAACGAATTGCTTAAACTTCAATGGAAAAAATATTTATCATTATTTATAATCAAACACAAAATAACTTAATCAATTTAACATCAAAAATTGTTTGAATACGAAATGAGTATTTACAACCAATAGTTTTTCACAGCATGAATATGAATTGAATAATAATTGAATTGAAATGAATAATGAATAATAATTTTTTAGATATTTCAACTAAATAGAACATTGAAATAAAACAATTTTATGAAGTACAGTTTAGTGATAATCAGTTTAACGAAAACATTGTGTTGAAAAAATCATAAACTTTTCGAAAATAAAAAAAAAGTCGAATTCGGTATAAACTTTCTAGAACAAATAGCGAAAAAGTTAATATTTCGAGAAATGTTAACAGTTACTCATGTGACGTGATGATTCCTGTTTTTTAAATTTAAATTTACAGTTACCAAGTTAATTACCATGTACAGTTATTTCTGTGGAATACTGCTAAAATTTTCTATATTTTTTTAGTAACGAACCCTTTTGTATTCTCTGCATTATATTTCTTTGCAACTGTAAAACTGTATAAAAGTTTTTTACAGTCACTCCATAATTCTGACTATAAAACAATATCCTTATGACGCATTTCCATTTTTCTTATGTAAAATTAGGTCGGTTTATTATATTATACAACTTTTCATAACAACAATATGTTAAATGACATCGTTAATTCTTTCTATCTTTACCGTAACCAAATAATAAACAATAAAAGACCGAAAGCTTGAAAACAAGTAAAAAAAATGGAGCGTTATCCAATAAATAAAACTACACATTTAATCCAAAACAACTTATTTCAATACAAAATCATCAATTATCACCAATTCTTCATAACCCAGACCAAAATTAATTAAACTTTCAAAGTTTTCCCTAAAAAAAACCCAAACGTCAACGAATGAGTAATCCACATCCATTCCACCTCCCTTTAAAAGCAGCCTGCGAAGCGTCGGCTAACACAAATACTCCAACTAAAAGCGGAAGTAATCGGATTAGCGAGAGAATTTTCTTTGTAAAAGAGCCGCCGAAATCGGGCATTCGAGTTTAATGAACTGCGAGAAAAGAAGAGAAGACGAGACGAAAGAGACAATAGCGAGGAAGAAGGAAAGAAAGAATAAAAAAAAAGAACCTGGCGGCCGGACTTGGGCGATAAGGCGCGCGTACGTGCGCTGTTTGCGCTGAATAATTAGATGCCCCGAGCGGTGAGAGACAATGCCACACCCATTATCCGCGCCACGCTGTCAAGTGCAATTGAAAGTGTAGCTGGACTTGTCCCGTTTCGCGATTTGCATGCGCCGAAGGCGCCCCGTTTTATCAGGCCCCTTGATAACGAGATGAATGGCCCATTAACAACTCCGATTCCTCCGAGATAAAACTCACGCACAATGGTCGGCGCGGCTCTTCTTCTTTCCCGCGCCTAATTACATTGTTTCCCGCGACTTTTTCCTCAACCCATCTCTTCTACCTACATCTTCAACGGTTTGAAAGTGACACTTGCTTTATTCGGACGCGCGTTTTCCCTGGAAAAATTGGCGAGAAAGTGTATTGTGGTAGGTTTTATTAAGTAGGTGAATCGTTTTGGGAATATGAAAGAAGTGGGACAATGTAGCGCGACAACGTAGCGCGACAACGTAGCGCGACAGCATTACATAGCATTGTGGAACGAAATTTGGAAAAATATATGTACAAGAAATAAATATTGTATCGTTTATAAAATAAACACATATTTGTACTGTATGTAATGGAAATTATAATGATAATTAATTACAGCGTTTTTGGACTAATTCTTAGAAATTCCAAAAATTTGTTGCACCACTTGGAATAATCGACTATCTTCTAAATTTTCAAAGTTTTGTAATTTTTTGAAATTTCGAAATTTTGTATTCCATTTATTACTTTATATTTTTCCGTTTTTTATTAAAAAGGAAACGACATTATCATGCTCGCTTAAAAAAATATGATAATAAAGACAATATAAAAAATGCGTGTGAAAATTTTTTTCCGAATTTCAGGAATTTCGACAATGTCTCCAATTTTCAATAATTTTTATATTTTCAAAATTTCCGTATTTACCAAATGCTTATTTAGCTTATTTAAATTCTTTGTTGTTTTCTATTTTTTCGTATTTTACAATTTGCAAAGAAATACTATTGTATATTTCAATGATAAGATCACAAGTAACTTTCAACTTATTTTTCGCGATTTCTCGTTTCTTTTAATATAATGTAAATAAATATCTCGTTTTATATTTCACGCGAGTAATAAAAAGTCTCAACATCTTAAATACAAATCTTGAAATATTTCATCCAATTTCTGCTCTGGCTCCTCACAAAAACATAACATCGCTATCAGGCGATACTTTGCACTTTCTCAACGTGCAGATTAAACAAGATAACAACAAAATGAATGTTCCATAAACATTTTAATTAGCTTTTAAACACGAAAAGGTATAAATTTATTGCACTCTTCGTAAGTGAAATGTTTCTTCTATCTCTGAATGAAATTATCAGAGAGTGAAGGAACTAATTCACGTTGGCAATTAATCCGCGATAAACTTTATTAGCACAAACTCGTCGAACACATTTGGCTTCTTTCAGTGACGTGCAAATGATCGATCGTTAAATTGTGACGAGTCGTATGAAAATTTCATCTAACTTTCTATCTGAAATGTGCATGTGAATGTTTTTTTATTCTTAAAAATATCTCAATTACATGAAACTTCAAGAATTGATGAAAAATCTCAAAATTCATGGAATTTCAAAAAAATGTAATATATTCGGTGGACTCAAGTAAATTGGTAATTATTAATATATTTTTTAATTTTTTAATTTATTTTAACTTATTTTTATTATTATTTTATTTGTTTTATTTTATTTAATTAATTTAAAACATTTTTCAATTCATATCCAATAAACTTGAAAAGTATGAAAGAACTTAAATAAATGTTAACAAGTTCATTGAATATTAGAAGTTATGAAAAGTTTTGAATTTTTAGCAATTCCAAAAAACTACCAACGTAAAAAATTTAAAAGGTCTTTAATACTTCCATATACCGCCAAAAACGTGTAGAATTATAGAAAATTTCGGTGAATTTGATGTTTCGTTATTAGTCATTTCCTTTTTTTTTCACGAAAATCAAAATCACATGAATAACTTTGACAGCTTTCATTATATTGCCAAAATTCTCAAAACTGTCTAAAACTGTCATATAATCTCGAAATTTTAATAATTTCAGAAAAACGTTATATTAGATACACTGTGTTCATTATCATATTTCTTCGAATCATGCATTATTGTTGTACAGTTTTTTAATAAATATCCTATAAACTCAAAAATATGAAAAAACTACGAAAAATTTCAATAACATACAAATTTCAATTAAATTTTAGAAATTGTTAAAATTTGTTAAATATTTGAAATTTTATCAATTTCAAAAAACTAACGACGTAAAAAATTTAAAATCATCAAAACTTCTAAATACCTTCAAAAAATGTGTAAAATAGTATGTATGTAAAATAAAATGTAAAATAAAATAACACGATCAAAATTCGTAGGATTTCAGAAAAACGTAATAATATATTCTGTATACACTGCTCATTATCATATTTCTTTGAATCATGCATGATTGTTATACCACTTTTTAATTAAAATCTTATAAAATCAAAAATTCATTAAAAAAACTACGCAAAATGTAAATTAGTTGGACAAGATTCAAGTGAATTGAAGAAGTTATAAAAGTTTGTAGAATATTAAAAAATTCTATTTTTGAAAAACTGCCATCTTCAAAAACTTTACAGATCATAATACTATTTCTAGAAAATGTCAGTAAATTTTCTATAATTCGTTTTATTTTCTTTTATTTTCATAAAACTTCTAAATCACATGAACAACTTTCATTAAATCGCCAAAATTCTCAAAACTTCCTTAAACTGTTCGAAAATCTCAAAATGGATCAATTCTAACGCCAGGAATGGTATATTTATCGACTGTGACTTGAAAAATATCTTTTTCGCAGTGACCCACTCGAGATTCGAGGGACTGGTAATTTGACAGAGCGTTCAGACTCGATTCGCGCGCGAGCGAATAAAACTCGAGCGCCGGCTATTTCCTGCTTCGAATCGGTGCGCCTACTTTTAGAGCCGCTACCGTGGTGGCGCTGCTGATTATCGCGAGTTGCGCCGAAGAGAATCGAGTCACTGACCGACCTTGCAGCCTTCCTCACTCGCGATTCTGCGATTCCGAGCGTCAGCTGGAACGCGCTAAACGTTTCGATCCCATTTCCGGATCAGATTAAAAAACGCAACAATCAATTCCATCGGATTTTCCTCATTTAACACAACAAAACAAACGCAAGATCGAGCAAGAATTATCATTTCCAACGGCAATGATCCAAATTTGAGAAATTTAATTTACACGTAAGTGACGCTTCGCGAATAAATGTCCCTAATGCCCCTCTTGCATAAGGGACTTTTTCGTTTCGCGTAACATAGAATCACACGAAATTTAGTTTAGCAATTTCCAAATCAACCACTTTCACGCTTACAATAAGTTAAAAAGGAAAAACAGGAAAAAGACGTCAAATTCAAGAAAATCTCAAGGCCTGCAACGATTGTTTTCTCCTTTTATTTTGATGTCATCATTAGTTTCAAATCAAGCGAGGGGTCATTATAACAAGTGGTAATGACTGCGTGAATGATAATTTAATGCAAATTTTATCTTGCGGCGTTGACGTCGATATTAAGCTTTCGAGCAATCGCGTCGAATTGCGCAGTATAATATTACGAGGCAATTACTCCCTGTACGCAATATTTCCCTCAACGATTTCTCATCGCTATAAAAATGTAAACTTCAGATAGGTCAACGAATCATTGAAATGACGCATATCACGATGAAATTTACAATTAAATATGAGAACCTAATCTCTTAGTTGCAATCAGTCGTTTACACGTAATTAAGTGTTAGTTAAATCCAATTATTTGAATATGACTACTGAATTAGCCAAATATTGACTATAGCAATAATTAATTCAAGTTATGAATATTCAAATAGTCTTTCCTAAATTACAACAACGACAATTTTGTCAAATTTGTAAACAGTGGCAACGAATCAGTTAAAATAGAATTCCAATGACAATGACAATGGGACTTGCTTTCCAGATTTCCACAAAGATTTGAATTTTACTGCTCCAGAACTGTTCGCCGTAATTCACAATGTCGCGTAATTAATTGGAGAACGCTGCGGAAATTCCGTGACAAAAGTGAGGGAGAAACAAGTATGGTGAAGAAGGCGCATTTATAGGTTCGAAGGGACCAAGTTGGAGTCTTCGAGCGGGGGGACGAAGAACGGCGAAATTACTAACAACGGCTTTTGTGCTGGTCCGCGAAAGCGTGTCAGCGTTCGGTCGGTGTCAGCTTACGAAACGACGAACCGAAAGTATGATGCGCGTTAATATATTTGCGCAGACCAGCAAAACAGATTAATCCGGGGACCAGCTTCGTTATCACCGCCCCTTACAAACACTTTCCGCGTCTCTATTATAGCATAAAAAAAGTCAACCAAACGCAGAAGGTTGTTGACCCTTCCAAAAATCGTAGAAATTTCGTGAATTGACGAGAATAATCAATTTCTGCAATTTGTGGTCGAAGAATACTGTGCAAAAAATTTTCGTGACAGAAATTTTTGCAAAAATAGATGAAAGTAGAATGTTTGAACGTACTTGTGAAATATTTTTACAATCTTCTAAATTTTTTTCAAGATATTATTAATACCTAAAATTTTCAATACAAGTAATTTTTTAGGTACGCAGTTTGAATCGTTTTTCTTGAAAGATGAGCTCTAATTGTAAATTTTGAAACGCAGAAACCGAATCTTACGATTATAATTATCAAAAAAAATTGTTGAAATCGATTTTTTGGTTTCAAAAAATGCAAGTTCATTTTTGTTTTTAGAAATACGATAAAAATTTCCGATGTGAATAAGATACGAAACTTCAGGTTCGACGAATTTTTATGACATTTAGTACGTTTTGAATGGATTGTATCATATTAAAAAATTTTTAAATTTTGTAAAATATAATACAAAACTTAAAATGTCAACTATTATTGTCAACAATTCAGAAAAATTCACAAATTTGTTAAGATGTTGGGAAGTGTTGATCAATTTTGTTTACTCTGTTCATTATTATGTGTATCTATTTCTTCGAAGAATGTAGAAGAATGGTTTTTTACTTTTCAATAAAAAAAATCTGAAAAACTCAAAAAGTTTTCAAAAATCACGAAAAATATGAGTAGATGGGAGTTTGTTAAAAATTAGCGTGTTTTTCATTATTTACTTTGTATTTGTGATTTCAAAAATTTTGAAAAAAAAGCATATCCAACATATTATAAACTGTGAAAAATTGAAACAAATTTTTAAAAATTGAAGAATTTCAAAAAATATTTAGAAATTTTGTGGATAGTTTCGTTATTTTATTATTATTATTATTTTTTTTTTTTGAAATACACAACATCATGCTTCTAAATTTTAAGATTACATTTTAAAAAAATTCAAAATAATTAAATAGTTACGAAAAGCTTTAACGACTTATACAAATACTTAAATAATTCAGAAGTTTCGAATGGCTAGAGTACAGCTTTAAATGTTAAAAATTTTTTAAAAATTAAAAAACTAAAAAAGTTTCCAAGAATGTCGATGATTCTACTAAATTAAAAATTCGCACAATTTTAAATTATGTTCATAAATAATGTAAATCCTGTTCATTATCATAAATCTTTAAAATATGAATAAAAGCGTTACCTTCATTTCTCAATTACAGTCTGAAAAGTTCAAGAGTACTCAAATATTGCAGAAATTCCTAATCAGTGGAGCAAATTTCAAAAAAAGAAGGAACGTTTTAATTCGCTAAAATTGTGTATGATATGAAAAAAAAACAAAAAATTTGTATAATTCTAGAAAATTTTCTTACATTTTGTAGATTGTATTTGCTCCTTTGAAATATGCATTTTTTTTATTTACTATCAAAATTTGAAAAGTTTTAAACTTTCGAAAATAAAAGTAAATCATAATCAGTTCGACAAATGAAGGTCCCAATTGAATAAGGGGTTTCGCGCTCGGCCAGTAGGCAGGGGAGGGGATGACACGCTGAAGCGCCGGGCTTTCCGAAGCCCGAAATTCTGG
>JAPYZL010196289.1:0-14556 GCA_030522825.1 Platygaster orseoliae | reverse complement strand
GAGATGACCTACAAGGAACTTAGGAAACTTGATGCTAGGGCATTGATAGGTTACTATAGGGGTCTTGAGTTGGACCTAGTAGTAAAATAGATAGGTATGGGGGATGGTACAAAAGACCTTAAGGTCGAGGTGCCTAGTGGGGGGAGAAAAGGAGTTATAGCCCCACCCCAACAGCTAATAATAATAATAATTAATTTGGGGTTTTTTCGTCTATAAATAAACAATTCGGTAATTTTTTGTAAATAATTTTTTTTTGCCCTGATTATGTCACATGATATTTTCGATTAAAAAATTCGTGACCCTACAACTTTATTTCACTAAATTAAGTGCAATCTCTGCACTTGGCAGAGATTGCATAAATTTAAATAATTAAATATTTAAATTTATATTATAATAATATATTATATTATTATATAATATATTATTATTAAATAATAAATAATATATTAAATATTTATATTTACTGAAATAAAATAATTAAATTAAAATAACAAATATTTACGATAATTTCAAAAATACCACTAAAAATCTAGAATTCCAGAAACCTCCAATACATTTTGCAAATTATATCAACTAATTCATTAAGCAATCAAAGCTGATAAATAGAAACATTTCTTGAAACTTTTTACTGAAAAAACAGCAGTTAGTTACAGTAAGTGCATTGCAATTAGATGTAACTACTGCTCGGCGGGAAACATAATTGAGTCGGTTCACGTGACTTGCGTATCCTTCAAAGTTCGACGTTGACAACGCTTCTGCATTGCTCGCACTCGTTATGTAGCGAAGCATCGAGTATGAGCGTTTCTTGCAACATTCTCAATTATTGCGAGAACGCAACTGCAGCTGCAGTCGCAATAATTCCAACCAACGCTTCGGGATGTCTCTTAATCCGCGACATTCGCGAAAAACAAGTACATTCAACACCTGTTTAGCTATACTATTATTATTAAGGAATCAACGAATAGAATTTGATCATTATGTAAAACCTTAAGTTGAAATTTTAAGTACGAAAAATATTTAAAATAAAATAATGAAAGAAATTTTACAGAAAATTTGAAGCAAAAGGTCAAGGTAAAATTTCAGAATCAGAGTGAGTAAAAATATGCACGAGATAAGTTTACAAATATGCACGAAAATATGCAAAAAAAGTGGGTAATTATAACAAATTATTATCATTCATAAATTTTATTTCAATTACAATAGACAATGAGATGTTTTTTCAAATTTCTAACAAGAATGCTCTTTTACAAGCCCTTAAATAGTGCATTTTATGAATTTAATGCATTTAATGAATTATCCCTTGAATTTTCTTATTTTTTCAGTATTTATAAGATTTTTTATCGTTTTCTAGTATTTTCATACATAGCCATTTGGACAGATTTTTCAAAAACACGATTGTTTCATGGAATTCAAAAACTTTCAGTATTTTTTAGAAATTGTATGATTCGAAAGATTTTCTGGTATTTTTATAAATTCCTGTGTGAATTTTTTACAACTTCACTTCTACATTTCAAAGTTTCTTAAATTCTTAAAATTTTCGTAGATTTCAGTCTTTTTTTATAAGTAACTATTAAAAAAAAATTTTATGATCCAGTATTGTTATTTTTTTATCATCATTACTTTTGTCTATTCTTCGAGAAATAAAAATGAATTTATCTCTAATTTCGGGAGGTGTTTGAACCCCAGTTTTTAAAAGTTATTATTAATTTTTTTTTTTTTTTTCGTAACCTGACCAAGAGAGCTCGAAATGAGGAAATTCTTCATCTTCCATCATCGACCTTGGGACCCTCATTCAATGAAAAAAAAAAAGATGTAAAAAACAGCGGCGCTCGAGCGCCCGTTTAAATATAGCCGAGAATCTGCACGCGCTCGTTTTTCTTACTTTCCCGACGTTCCAAATGTTTTCTTTCCATCGGGCGCTTTTTGCCCCCGGGCGAATCTCCCCGCCATTCATAACTTATCTACGCTGATCGACGACTATTACATTTGCCCGCCCCCACGATTTCGTCGATGCCGAAAGAGAACTCGACGTAAAAATTCTCTGCCGGAAGCGACTGCTACAAAATCATCGAATTTGGGTCTAAATCGGGCCGTCGCTTCCAAAACATGACCGGGGTCTATATTTACGGCCGGCGACAATTCCAAGCTTGATCTAGGAAGTTTTTCTCAAGCTCAAATAAAGACAACATAAATTATTTTCCTTTACTCTGATAGTTGTTGATATTTAACGAATAATATCTTGTTTTGCAACTATTTTTCACTTCAATCTTGAGTGAAAATGGAAGATTATTTGTTTCTCGTTTTTGTTGATTTCTTGAACATTTAGAAGTTGAGACACATAAACTAGATATTTTTGCATGTCAAGGTGATGAAATTGAATTATTTTCTTGATTTTTTCAGTAGGCAGAGGCGAATTTTTCTAATACCAAAATTGGAATAGAATTAACTTAGAAATCAATGAAAATACAAACTAACAAATAATGCTTTGACTTAATAATGACAATTTTTATAAATGAAGTAATCAATAAAAATAAGAATGAAAAATAATGAATATACGGGACAATGATAAATAATGTGTTTACTGAACTCTAGAGGACGAAAAAAATGGTTAACTGTTAGTTTTCCAATTCAAATAGAATTCTAAATTTTGAATTTTACTATTTAAAAAAAAACAGCAATCCTGGTTTCAGAAAAATTAAAGTTATTAATGTTTGACTAGGATAACCTAGAAAAAATAAATTTGATAAATTAATTTTTATTGGTGTTAATATTGGATTAGCTGGATTATAATTTTTTGGATCTAATAAAAAGTTTGTTGCGTTGATTCGCAGTGATTAATGAAAAAAAAACTAATAGAACTTACAAAAAAGTTGAAAATCAAAGAAACTTTGAACCCTGGAGCTTCGAACTTTAGAAGTTTGGGCAGAAATTTATAAAAATATCAAAAAATATGTTGAATCATAAAGAAACTGAAGAAATTCTAAAAATATGAAAAACTTATCAAAGAACTGTTTTCTGAAAAATCTGATAAAAATTTGAATTCTAGACCATGGAATTCTAAAAAAATGTATACAAAAACTAAGAGGAATAGTATAAATATGTAAGAATACTATAAGCCGTAAAATCTTACAAAAATATCAAAAATTACGAAAATATACAGAAACTGTAAAATATTTAAAATAGGCAGAGGAGGGCTTATGAGGGTTGGAACCCCTCCTGAAATTGAGGCAAATTTATTTCATTTAATAATATCATTATTTATATAATATTATTATTTATATAATTCATATAATAATAATACAATAAATTTCATGTAAAAATAAAAAAAGAGTAATGATTCTTAAAAATGAAGTAATTTATAATATAAAAAGAAGGCATAAAAATAAAAAAGGAAAATAAAAATGATCAAAAATGTACTTGCTGGAATGAAGAGGACGTAACTCAGAATTTTCCATTTCTTCACAAATTCAAATAAAATTTGAGATTCTTGATTACACCAACTCAAAAATAACATGAATTCTAATTTCAGTTAAAGTAAAATTATAAATTTTTAGTTTGGGTAACGTAGAAAAAAAAATTTGAGAAATCGTTTGGAACCAGTGATTATAAAAAAAAAAACTCAAAATACAACAACGTTGAAAATCAAAAAAATTTTGAACTCTGGAACTTCTAATTCTAGAAATTTAGGCAGAAATTTATAAAAATATCAAAACATATTTTGAATCATGAAAAAACTGAAGAAATCCTAAAAATAGAAAAATTCGATCCAAGAACTGTTTTCTTAAAAATATGAGAAAATACGTATAATTTATGAAACTTGGAATTCTAGACCATTGAATTTTGAAAAAACGTATAAAAAAATCAAGAGAAATACTAGAAATATATGTATAAGAATACTATAAAATACTAGAAAATCTTACCAACACTTTAAAAATTATGAAAATATACAAAAACTGTAAAACATTCAAAATAGGCAGAGGAGGGCTTATGGGGGTTGAAATACCTTCTGAAATGAAGGTAAAATTGATGATTATTTCATGTAAAATAAAAAAAGAAGAGTAATCATTTTTATAAATGAAAGAACTAATAAAAATAAAATTGCAAAATAATTAAAGTAGTTATGAAAATGATAAAAAACGTACTAGCTGGAATCTAGAAGACGCATCTCATAATTATCTGCTAGTTTTTAAATTTAAATAGAATTTGAAATTTTTAATTACACTAACTCGAAAATAACATGAAAAATTAAAATTTTGAATGTTTAGCATGGGTAACGCTGGAAAACGAAATTTAAAAAATGGATTTAACCCAGTGATTATTAAAACAGACTATAAGTTACGAAAATGTTGAAAATTAAAAAAACTTTTAACTCTAGAGCTTCGAATTATAAAAATTTTAACAGAAATTCATAAAAATATTAAAAATTGTATTTCCTGGAAAATCTGAACAAATATGTACCTCCAATTTATCAAAACTTAGAATTCAAGACCATCGAATTTTAAAAAAACGTGTATAAAAGGCTATATATAAAAATACAATAAATTTATCAGAATATTATGGAATGCTACACAATCTCATAAACTGTAGAGTAGCTGCTCATAAATATAATATTTTATCCAGCATGTGCCGAGGAAATTGCAGTCCAAAATTCTCAGATTTTGAATGATAACATAAACCCTGAAAGGGCTTTTCTTCAAAATTGCGTCTACGGGAGCTAGCTCCGAAGCCGTTTTACCAGACGCCCACATAATTTCAATCCGCTTAAATTTAAAAGCACTGCAGAAAGGATCTGGAAAATGCAATAATGCTTGCATCCTCGTGGGTCCTCTCAGCATCTCCCTCGACGTTTATCAAAGAAATATTGAAAGTCACGAGATTGCTCCGAGATTGAAAGCCACTGGTCTCCAATTATGAAGCTCGCTTTGTCAGTTTTCGCGAAATTTTTCTTCAAACGAAAAATTTCATCAAAAAATTCAAAAGCTGTATTTTTGAAAAGAAAAAAACTCATTCATACGTACCTAATTTTTAGCAATTCGGAAAGTATTTTTTATTATGAATTCTAAAAATTGAACTCTATTGAAATATTTGAAATATAATGAATATAAATAATAAATATATATATATTGGATGTATTGAAATATCTGGAATATATTCAAATTCTGAACTCCTCGAGATTAGGGCATTAATTTTGAGTTTGGAATAGCCAGTTTGCGACGTTTTGGTGTTATTCATGCATGAATTTTGCCAAAGTTATAACTTTAGTCAAGTATCAAATTCTTAATTTCAATTCTAGAGAGTGTTAATTGAACTGATTTACGTCAATTATTTGAAACTCATCAAAGTTAACCAAGAAAATATAATATTACATAAAAAATTAATTCGCACTTTTTATAACAGTGTTTTGAACGGTAAATTTAATAATGTGAAAGGCGTTTATGTTTTGACGTGTTTTTCAACCTTTTTTTTTTAAAGCTGAGTTTTGCGTAAAAAGGTTATTACTCCCGGTTAGATTAGGTCGTTTATTTCGAGCTCGAGGCAAATTGCCAAGCTTACATATATGTGTTTTGCACGAATTGTTACTATTACACACTTTCCGGGTGAATTTTCGATACTCTTTGATTTTGTGGAGTATCTCAAAAATCAATTTTCATTCAGATGCTTTTGCAAATTTTCTGAAACACAATGAAGATCTACAGTTATTTATTTTACAAAAGCACCAAGTACATTAGTAATTTTATTATATTTTATAACATAAATATAATTTTGATTTTGTAACTATTTGAAATTTAAATTATTCATTAAAATGTCTATTTAATCTTTTCTTCAAATAACTACTAAGGTGATATATAATATTTTGATTTGTTATTTATAATTTGATGAATTATGAACTTTCATTCACTTAATAATTATCATTTTTGATTAGTAAATTAATTATTATCTATTAAATAATATTCAAATATTTCATTAACTTTATTACTTTGTTATTTAATTACTGATATTTATTTATTTTATAGAATTATTAATGATAATTCATTATCATGATTTATTATTTATTCAATTTATCAAACTATAAATTAGATTTAATATAAATTTTTGATTATTCAAATTTTTTACTTTTTATGATATACATTCATTATACAATATATTTATTCTGACTCAAACTAGATTATATATTTATTTTATTTTATTAGTAATTAGTAAGTACCTATATAATTAATCAGTATATTAGTATTTTTACCACAAGTAAGATTCATAGATAATAGATGTATTTATTTAAATTTCGAAGATTTTCTAATTTATTTATTTGATTAGAATGTATTTTTTTTATTGATTTAGGATTTTTTGAAAATACATTTTCTTCACGAATTATGCATTTTTTTTGCACTGTAACACGAAAAAAAAGGATTTGCTGTTTGAACACAACTTGAAAGAACGAATTTTTTTTGCAGTATAGTAGTTTTTTCTTTGTTGCCTCAACAATAACTATGCAATGGAATTTTATGCGTAATGATTGTGTTCTGGCAACAAAAAAATAAGCTACTTCTGCCATAAAAATTCGTCCTGCCAAAATGTGTTGAAACAGCAATCCTTTTTTTTCGTGAACGTTTCATTTAATTTCTGACGATAAATATTTTTTGCTGATCAATGAAGAATTTTGTTATAGAGCGACGTTGGATCTTACAGACCAAAAAGCAGCTTAGGAACTAGTTACAGTCGAACTCCTTCAACAGGAAGTACCTACGGTAATTACCGAAGTGGTTACTACACTATTGGATCTACTTCCGGCAGGATTCCAACGAGAGATCGAAGTGTCTCAACGACTTTTGGTAAACGAGAAGGAGACAAAGTCGCAGAAAAGCCATCATACAAATACTTATGTAAGATACTAACTCATACTGAGAAAAAAGCCTAGCAATTTGTACAAAAAATATTGGAAAAATTACTATATTCTAGGAAAATCTATAATATTATTTACATTTTTCATGTATTACAATACATTCAGCTAAAAATATATTTATTTTCACCATACAGTATAGTAAAATGTCAAATATCGTAGTTATAAGTTGATATATGTAGTAAAAAATACTAAACATGTTTATAATTTATAATTTACACATACAAATCACTTGTTTGGAATATGCATAATAATGTTCTTTCATTTATAATGAAAAAAAAAACTTGAAAACATGGTAAAAATTCTGAAAAATCGATTTAGGTTGGACAAGTTAAACAAAAAATGTCGAAAAAATGTAAAACATTGAAAATTTTCTAGACTTTCAATAATTATCTGAGACATTGGAATGTACATAAATTTTTCATCATTTTTCATTACTCAATAAAAATGTGACAAATTATAATTAAGGAAGAAATTATTGAATCTATTAAAAATCATGTTTGTTATCAACCGAATAGCAAGTCATTAAATTACCAAAAATTTACCAGACATTAATGACAGATAAAATAAAAATCTGAAACCATAGTTAAAATTTCGAAAAAATACAAAACATTGCAAATTTTTCAAACTGCCAATAATTCTTAGAAAATATGAAATGTATATTAATTTTTCATCATTTTTCATTATTTACTAAAAATTTGGAAATTTGGAGAGGCAACAAAAAGACTGAAAAGTTATTATTGAAGAATAACTTTAAACTATTGAATTTCATGTTTGGTGTTTACCGAAGAGCAAAAGTCATATAATCAAAAAAATTTACAAGAAATTCAGGAATAAAAAAAACTCGATATATTTCTAGAACTGAAATGAATGTTTATAAATATCTTATTGTTTTCCACTACTTAGTGAAAATACGGAAAATTTGAGAGGCAATGAAAATACCATGAAAAATTATAATCGAAAAATTAATTTCAACTCTTGAATATTTGTTTGGAATTAACTGATTGACAAGTCATTGAATTACCAGAAATTCAGGAATGAAGAAGCTAAAAATGTTTCATTATTTCCTATCATTAAATCAAAATTCGAAAAATTTGTAAAATTCCTGAAAATTCAACAAAATATGCATAATTATTTTCTTCCATTTTCAAATGAAAATAAAAAAACTTGAAAAGCACTCAATAATTCCGAAAAATTGTTTCAAGTTAGACAGACTATACAGCAAAATTTTCTAAAAAATGCAAAACGTTGAAAATTTACCATTATTATTCATTATTTAATAAAATTTGAAAATTTTGAGAGGCAATAAAAAGACTACAAAAATTATAATCTAAGAATAAATTTCTTCTATTGAATTTTATGTTTGGTATTAACCGAAAAGCAAGTCATTAAACTGCTAAAAATTCAGGAATGAAGAAACTCAAAATTTTTTATTATTTTACATTAATCAATCAAAGTTCGGAAAATTTGTAGAATTCCTGAAAATTTCATTAATTTTGTAGCACGTACTATCATAATTGACAGAAAAATATATAATAATTTTCTTCCATTTTAAAATGAAAATAAAAAAAATTGAAAACTTCTCAATAATTCCGAAAAATTGTTTCAAGTTAGACAGACTAGGTATACAAAAAAATTTCGAAAAAATGCAAAACATTGAAAAGTTTTCAATATTTTCTACTATTTAATAAAAATTTGAAAAATTTGAGAGGGTATAAAGAGACTACGAAAAATTATAATTAACGAATAAATACAATCTTTTGAATGCCATGTTTGGGATTAACCAAATAGCAAGTCATTAAATTACCAAAAAATTTAAGAATAAAGATACTCAAAATTTTTTATTATTTTCCATTATGAAATAAACATTTGGAAAATTTGTAGCATTCCTGAAAATTCTATTAATGTTGTAGCACGTACTATCATAATTGACAGGAATATGCATAATAATTTTCTTGTATTTTTAAATGAAAATAACAAAATTTGAAAATTACTCAAAAATTCCGAAAAATTGTTTCAAGTTAGACAGACTATAAAAAAAATTTCAAAAAAATGAAAAAAATTGAAAATTTTCATTATATTCCATTATTCAATCTTAATTCGAAAAATTTGAGAAGGAATAAAAAGACTACGAAAAATTATAATATAAGAATTATTTTCTTTTATTGAATTTTATGTTTGGGATTAACCAAATAGCAAGTCATTAAATTACCAAAAAATTCGGGAATAAACATACTCAAAATTTTTTATAATTTTCCATTATGAAATAAACATTCGGAAAACTTGTAGCATTCTTGAAAATTCTATTAATGTTGTAGCATGTACTATCATAATTGACAGGAATATGCATAATAATTTTCTTGTATTTTTAAATGAAAATAACAAAATTTGAAAATTACTCAAAAGTTCCGAAAAATTGTTTCAAATTTGACGGAATATACAAAAAAATTTTGAAAAAATGCAAAGCATTGAAAAGTTTCCTTTTTTTCCATTTTTGAATAAGAATTTGAAAAATTTGAGAGGCAATAAAAAGACTAAAAAAAAATAATAATTAAAGCATCATTTTCTTCTATTGAATTTTGTGTTTGGTATTAACAAAATGGCAAGTCATTAAATTGCCAAGATTCTTCAGAAATTCAGGAAATTCAGAAGATAGCTCGACATATCCTAGAACGCTATATTTTCATTCTTCATAATTTTCATGATTAATGTATTTTAAAATTAATTAGAATCTAATTTAAATTTAAATTTTGTTTCTTGAAAATGCCTGAAAACAAGAAACAGCAAAAACTGAGTTTTTCATATTTTTTGTCTCCAAAAGATGGAAAAATCATGAAAATTACGAATAACCGATATTTTCATTTTTGGCTTCAGGCAATGAAAAAGACAATCCACTTCAAGATCCAACCGACACTCCCCCAAGATTATCATCAAGCACCCGAAATAATTTGGTCGAGAAGTACACTCTTGGCAAAAATACCGAGAGGCCGTACTCGGCGCTCGATCGATGCAACTCCAGCAGCACTTACCCAATTCTGGGCAAAACTTACGGGACAGAGAAAAAAGGTGGCAAAGAGGATTCTTTCGTTCCCCACAATAGCACGCGGCAAAACTCGAGGGAACCAAGTCCGGACGTCAACAAGTCAAACTCTTCCAAAGGCTTTCCCAGAAACAAGAGCAATCCTTCTCCCAGTAAGTTAAAATGACGCGGATTTCCCGGCAAGAGCAAATTTCAGACTTGCCGAATTTCCAGATTCCGAGGTCTTGAAGTACTCGTCATCGAGATTCTCTTCCCGAATCAATGAAAATGAGAGCGAGCCAAAAACCAACGAGAAAACGGTTTCCAAGGCCGAGAACGAGGACGAAGGTTTCATAACCGTGACGATTTCCACCAGAGGAACGTCCCCAACGCCTCCATGTCCCACGGCGTTCATGAGGGCAAGACGCGCTGACGCGGTGAAGGTCTTGCAGAAGGAAGTGACGAAACCGCGGAGAAAAGTGGAAACGAAGGACGCGGAAGTTGAGACCGATCCCGGGGAAGACGGTTCGAGAATCTCGAGGTACGCGAGTTGTTCGAGGACGCCGTGGACGACTTATTACGCGCCTTCGCCCAATTCCTACTCGCCGAGGCGTTACAGTTTGACACCGCCTTCGAGGAATTTGAGCTACTCCAGGTCCAGCGACACCTCGCTTCAATCGAAAAGCGAGTCCTCGAGGTCTGGCGAACTGGAAAATTCAAAGTCCGCCAAGAGCAGAAGCGGTGACAGTTCCTACAATCAATGTTCCTGTACAAAAGCAGTGAGTTCTACAGCGAGAATTTCATGTCGCACTGAGAAAAAAACTAGTATTTTGAACTATAGTTAATTAAGCTGCTATTACTATACTGTATGCCAGTAATTCCAATACGAATGTTTTGAATGATACAGTATTGTTAATTTCTTGAAGTGAATAATGTTGTCACTGGGTAAGAAATAATCTATTGATGATCAATTTTATGATTTTCCAATCAATTTATTGTAAGTCGTTATTTATTGTCGACGTTTCGACTCATTTTGAGTCTTTTTCAAGACTGTAAAATTTACAACGTTTGTCCTCATATTGATATGAAGTAGAAATGGAGAATTTCGGTCATGACAAATTGTAATAATATGAGGGCAATTGTTGTAAATTTTATAACGTCTTGAAAAGGACCCGAAATGAGTCGAAACGTCGACAAAAAATAACGACTTACAATAAATTGACTCTCAAAGTCGAAAAATTGATCATCAATAGAATATTGTATGTTAGTAAAATTTACGACATTTTATCTCGATCCCCCATTACTATATTTTTTAGTAAAAAGTACTAGATTTTTCTCTCAGTGCGATGTGTTTTTGTATAGAAAGTTATTTTCAGAGTTTATGAAATATATGTACATGCATATTTTGGCCTTTTTTCAACTTCCATGCATATTTTTAAACTTTGAGGTAGTTGATGGATATTTTATCCATTTAGTGGGAAAAAGATGAAATGAAAATTATTTTTGATCCTCGGAGACGAAGAAGTGAATATTTGAGTCGTATATTAATGTCAAGGTAACAGTAAACATTACAGAATTCATAATTTACGTCAATTGTTATAATCAATTAATTTTAAGGATATTGTAGTGTTTCTTTAGTTTTACGAAATCTTCAAAAATTTCTACGATCTACGAAATAACGAATATTTTCTGAAATCGTTCAACTATTTGAGATTTTTTATAAATATGGATAATATTCAGGAAATTTGGGGTTTTCTAACTTTTCAAAATTTATAATATTGATCAATATTTTCTGAGATTCTAGATTTCATTTGAAATTTATAAGATTATCGACGATATTTTTGCAACGAAACATTTTTTGAATGTGGAAAATTTTGGAAATATCGTAATATTTCAGTAGTTTTACGAAATCTTCAAAAAATTTTACGATGTAGGAAATAATGAACATTTTATGAAATTCCAGAAATTTTCAGGTTTATTTAAAATGGGAATAATATTTGGTATATTCTAGATTATTTTTATTTTTAAAATTTAAAGTATTTATCAATGTTTTCTGAGATTCTAGATCTAATTTGAAATTTCTAAGATTATCAACGGTTCCTTTACGATACAACACCTTTTCATTTTGAAAAATTTCAAAAATATCGCACTGTTTCTGCAGTTTTACGAAATCTTCAAGAATTTTTACGATGTACGAAATAATGAACAATTTCTGAAATTTCAGAACTTTTTCAGTTTTTTTTATGAATATTTTGGAATATTCGTGGTTTTTGAAATTTTCAAAATTTATAACATCCATCAATATTTTCTAGGATTCTAGATTTTACTTGAAATTTAGTAAATTACAGATTTCATAATTAGCATCTTTCGTTAGAATCCATTTTGTTAAAAAACGCAAAAAAGAAGTTATTCAAAACCTCTTACATGTGAAATGTTAAGAAACTGTCATTTAAAACTAACTTCTCTTGACTGTCGAATTCTGAATGATTTTAACTGTAGTTATTAGAATTATATTAGAATTACAAAGAATTTATGTGCCGTTATTTCTTACTTGTTTGGCTCCGAGAATTGAAAAGAATTTTCATTTAATCTTTTTTTCAACAAATGGAGAAAATATGCATCAACTAGCTTGAAGTGGGAAAATTAAAAATATGCACACAAAATTGCATACATCACAAAAGATGAAAAACATGCATTTGAATGATAAATGACAAAATTTAATTATATGCCCGAAATCAGTCTTCATTTATGCAATGACACATTCAATGTGTCGGTTGAATTATAATTAATTGTTTAAAATGTCTTAAAATCCATGAAATATTGAAAATCAATCTAATTCTTGATCCTATAGCATCAAATACTAAAAATCTACTGTTAAATCGATGAAAATATTTTCATCAACTCTGAATATTACACAACTTTATCCACAGATCACTTAAACCATCGTTTTCCTAAAATGACTTAAAAATCCTCGTTTCAGTCAAATTCTAGTCAAACCAGCGAAGACACCCCCGACTTGTCCGAAGACGCCAAGCCTCAGAAGCTATCCAAAAGCTCCTCCCCAAAAACAGACTCTCAATCCTCTTCAAGATCCAGCATCACCCCCTCTTCCGGGAAGAAGAAGCCAACGCGTCAGATGACGCGCTCCAAGTCATCGGAAAGTTGGCCTGTCAGCGTGCCAACTGGCAAGTCCAAGACGTCATCATCAGCGACGAGTCAGAGTGTAAAAATAAAGACTCGCTCTCCTCAGCAGAAATCCCCGGTGCTCGTTGCGCCGTCAGTGAACGCGAAGCTCGACCCTCGTAGCGGCAAACCACCCGTGCCCAAGGTCGAAACAACCGGCAAATGCTCCTTGAAGAAGCCGCCCAAGAAGAACCAAATCCCGGTGAAAACGCCGTCCTCGTCCCCGAAGAGCTCCTCCAAAAGCGCCGCCCCGAAAACCAGCAGCGGCTCGAGCTCCTCAGGGTCCTGCAGCAGCGACGAGGACGATCCCCGGAGCGGCAGGAGGCTCTTCACCGAGAGCAGGGGCTCCTCCAGGACGAGCGTCCTCGCGTCCTCCGCCGACGAGCTCTCCATGGACAGGCCCCCGCGGGGGCCCCATGCTAAAACCGAGGACGCCAAGTCCTTCCTGGTGCGCGCCCTGACCCCGGTCACGAGTCTCTTCAAGGCCAAGTCCCCGGAGGAGAAGCCCTGGTGGCTGGACCCGACCGCGGACAACGTTCCCGAGGGCGTGGAAAGGGTGAGCAGCGGCTGCAACGACGACCTCAGCCAGGACACGACGATAAGCTCGACACTTCCGGATGATGGCAAGTTCAAGTTGAGGATGTGGCGCCAGGATTCGGAGGAAAAGAGCTGGTGGCTGAACGGGGACAACCTCCCCGAGGAGGCCAAGTCGCCGGTGTCGAGGACGAGCTCGAGGAAGGGCAGGCTCAAGCACCAGGAGTCCGGGGAAAGGGCCTGGTGGCTGACGGACGAGCCTCCGCCGGAGGGCGTTGAGGTCATCGAGGAGAGGACGGGCATGTACGCGAATGTTGACGCGCCTGCGAGGAACAGGATCGGGAGGGTGCAGTCTGGGGAGAAGGCTTGGTGGTTGAGTGACGATGGGGGGTTGGAGGGGGTCGATGGGAATACTGTGGGGACCAGTTCGGACTCATCAGGGTCCTTCGAGAGGATTGACGTGCATGCTGGAGTGAGCAAGATTGCCAAGTTCCCGATAGAGTTTCCGAATGCAGGTCTGGAAGAGCCACTTGGTGAAAGGGTTAGTCCTGAAGGGGTAATTCAACTTTTTGCTTTTTTTCGGGATATTTGGGATTTCCTGCATGGGTTTCTTTATGGCACCTCGTGAACGTGTTTATTTGGTTTATTTATTTTTGTTTACTTTTATTTTATTAATGATTTTTTATGACTTATTATTTTTGTACTCTTATTCAATTTTTTATTTAGTAATTATTTGTAATTTACTTTCACTTAAACTTATTTTGACGTATTATTATTATTTTTTATTACTGATTATTATCTTAACTTATCATTTTTGTACTTTTATCTACAGGGTGCGCCACCAAAATCTGGACAAAAAACCATTCAATATTCCCGCGATAATATGCTTCAGAAAGATATCGCTTTCAGTGTCTGAATACCTTGT
>JAPYZL010196270.1:0-13939 GCA_030522825.1 Platygaster orseoliae | reverse complement strand
CAATAAAACCCTAGGGAAATATTCATAAATCCCGGATCACAGGGAAGAAAGTTGCCTGATCCGTGATTAATGAATATTTCCCAGGGTTTTTGTTGATAATTCCTGCTGATTTTCTAGTGCACCAAAAAGTGGCTTTTGTTCCCGCATTCTATAGAAATAAAGTGGCCTTTTTTACGGATGCATGGGAAAAAATTCTATACTCGTATAAGAATTATAAAACAGAGTATGGAAAATTTCTGATTTATGTGTAGAATAAAAACTTATTATCATGTATGGGAAGTTTTTTTTACAGTGTACTGTACTGTTCGACTAGTATTCACACTTCTTACTGTATGAGATGTAAAAATATCACTGAAATTTACCGCTTATTTTTTAAATATTTTTCTAAATGAACTTTCTCTCTACCACTATTTAGAAAACATGAAAATAAAAGTTCTGAAGCCAAAAATTTAAGCAATAAAAGTGAGGGTAGACAACACGGACCAAACTTGACTTATATTTTCTTCATATTTTTTTTTCTAACAGTATTTTGCTTCTTCCACAAAACTAAAAATTAATAAAGACATTGGAGAAGATTTTGAGTTTCTTGAAAAGTTGCAAAGGACTTTCTAACTCAGAAAAATATAAAAAAAAAATTTGGGTAAATTTTTATCTTATTACTGGTACACTGCATAGTTATTTTTTATATCATCAAATTTGTTGGAAAATGATTGATTTTTTTTTAATCCTGTAATGCTGTTTAGTATATATAAATAAAATATTATATAATATATTTGTAGCACATGTAAGTAGTATAAATTCGAATTTTACTACATTTTTTTTTATCATTTTTATTATTTTCGGGATGAAGATATAAAAATTTAAGAAAATGCTTGTATTTTCTTACAGAATCATAACAAAATAACGAAAATTTTTTTCAAATTTATACCGCTACGACAATGATATATTTTGGTATTTATTTGGTTGTTAGTACTGTACTATAATACTAGTATGAACACTACTATACTGTATGAGATGTCATAAAAATAAAATTAAAATCGAATTATTTTCCGAATCATTCATTTTATACTGATATCATCGATTTATGTTCACTTCTTTAATGTTGTTCAGTTTAGAAAAATCAATATTATGAAATATTTCACTTACATGTGTAAGTAATATAAATAAAAACCTTACCGAAAATTTGTTTAACATCTTTGATTATTTTCAAGATG
The DNA here is from genome assembly GCA_030522825.1 of Platygaster orseoliae. Lineage (NCBI taxonomy): Eukaryota > Metazoa > Arthropoda > Insecta > Hymenoptera > Platygastridae > Platygaster > Platygaster orseoliae. The sequence continues at coordinate 12,725 of JAPYZL010196270.1, read as the reverse complement.
AAAGTACAAAAATATCCTGAAATAACTGAAATAAATCATACAAAAATGTATCCCTATAAATAATTTTCCAATAACTCCATATATTTCCATAAAATAAAACTGATATGCTTTTTGCAGGTCTCTTGACGGTCACCGTTGCTAAGGAGACCGTGGCCAACGTCGCGGATAAACCGGAAGTTTCATCGAAAAATGACGATGTTGTGCTGCTAGAGATCGATGTAAAAGAGCCTGCTAAGCGATCGCCGCAAAGCGCGAACGCAGTTTATGGCGCGGCGCCGAATCAGTACATCATTCGGCACGGCGAGGAACCTCAAGAGGTAAATTTTTTACCTAACCTTCACAAACAATTAATAAACTGAGTTTTACAAAAAGTAATTAATATGTTACGGTAATGTTTTACGCCACGAGCAGCGTAAAAGTATGGATATGCAAGAAAAAACCAAAATTTTGGCACGTTTAACAGTTGCTGATAATGATAAGAATTAAAATAAAATTATAAAAATTAAAATGAAATCAAATTTTTTCATTGCTGATTATAAAACTGTAGAAAGAGAACGTGAAAATTCCCGAACGTTGTAAAAATTTATGTCTTTCCACGTATAAGATTTTGATAGCATGAAATGCAACTTTATTCTGTTATAAAATTCCATTCGCAGCATTACATGAACAATCAGTTTCCAAGTATTCTGAATCGTTTCTTACTTTAATATTAAAATGAAATTCAATTTCTTCATTCAATGCTGTAATTCGTATGCACGCACTAGCGGAAACGTACCAGGCGAGCGCACTTTAAAAAACCGCAGCAGTTTTCTTAAGTGTTGCAAGATCTTGAATTTACTTCGGAATTCTAGCCAGGCTATGTATGTAGCAGTAATCTTTAAAAAGTTCTCGAATGCGGTATATGAAATCATAAACTTCATACTGTCAAATTCAAAAACATTTTTGCAAATACGTGTAACAACATTATAAGAAGTCTAAATAATTTAATTTCCTGCATTCCAACGTAAAATTCAATTTCATGAAAAATAGAAAGTAACACTTTTCAATCTTTTTCCTGTATATAAACTTATTTCCGTGTCAATACACTTGAGTAATATTTTTCCTACATAACCTACTTAAAAAATTCACAAGAACTCAGCCTTTCATTCGTAATCAAGTGATAGTAAACCTCAGAAAAAATAAACGATGGGAATGCGCACTTCTTACATCTACCAATTGATTAATTTTTAGCACCTCGACATCAATTACGTTAGAAATTTACTATGGCTGAATGTATATGACATGCACGGGTTTTACTGCTACTTGAACAGCAATTAGTTCGAGTCGATCCTCACGTACTTTATTACAGCAGCTGACTATTAACGTTCTAATCGTGTAATACACTACTTTTCTTTCATCTTTAATTTGCATAAAAATCGTTTTTACTTCACAATCATCACAAAAAGCAATATCAGAAACTAGCTCTTGAAATGTCAGTGAAAGAAATTCCATTCTCATGTTTCTCTATCAATTATTGTTATCATTATTATCCTCGATCTTGGCTGGAAACGAACGAAGATAAAAAAAAAATATATTCTAGGTTGGAAAATTCGCCGAGTTTCATAAAGTATGCGCAATCGTTATTCCGGCCTGTACGGTTTGACAGTCGTGTGTCATTGAAAACAAGCGCGGAAAGTATAAATTGAATCAAAATCGCCTCCGCCGTTCTCCCATATTTTTCCATTAGCAACGGAATGTTCGAGAGCCCACGGCGATAATTTGTCTGCAATATGAATTCGATGAATAATATTCGCGATCGTTATCGGCGAAGGATAAGTTCCGTGTAGCGTAACACTTATTCCTCGTGGCGGCGAAAATGTTGCAGGCTCCCGTATAGCGTGGTACTTGTCGATCGGAACTGGATTTTTTAAATCTTGAGCGGACATGGACGACCATTCCGTTGGTCAACCGTGACCATAAGCCGCCTATCAGTGGTTATCTGAGACCAACTAGCCATGAAGGCGATATGTCTTTTCCACGCGCCGCCTGGTGGTAAATAAATGGCGAACCAGGAGGTCCTGGCAGGATCTGACTGCACCGCTCTCTGTTGCAACAGATCGTGATACGCCGAACCATTAATTTTCACGCGCCTTCGGTATTTTCAGCCTAGAATATGTATAAGTCCCGCGAGGGCGAAGGATATTTGCCAATTTCGACGGCTTTCGAATCGTATCCTGGGACTCGGCGCGAGCGATTAGGTCACAACCGTTGCCGGTCATTTTTCCGAATACCATTTTCCGGAACACATTTTTACACACACTGATTTTCCCACGTGCTGCTTTTTTTAATTCGATTTTCCACCTACAGTTTTCCGGAATTTCGGGAATTGCGGCTTTTGGAAAATTTACCGGGGATCACAAAAGTTGCCTGTCATTTTTTCGAATACCTTTTTCCGAAATTTCGGAAAGTTGGACTGAGAAATTTATGTCCCGAAAAATAAAACATCGAAAAAGAGGTCATTCGAAAAATTGACCGGGAATCCTGGAAAATATTGTTCACACAAAGTTCTATGTAATAAAATTGCAAAAATTATTATATTCCTCAAGTTACAGTCACTTTACATAAAAATGTTTTTTTAATAGTAAGAGAAATGTTAAATGAATATTTTATTATTTTGCTGGTAAAAACGAATAAAATATAGTTAACTATTATATCAATAAAATTAATTACTCTAAGATAGTCATATGTTTCATGGTATTATTTATAATTATATATTACATTTGATGGTAATGTAGTATGTTATTTTTACTCTAATAAAAATGTAAATGATTCAGGGACGTCGCAACGAAATTTTTCTTGGGGGGGGGGCAAACCCAAAAAAAAGTTGAGAGTTGCTAAAAAAAAAAAAATAATTTTTACGAACATTTTGGTATTGGGAAATGAGAATGCACTGTACTGTTGATGTGAACTTTTATTTCAGTTATAATTGTTAAACATCAAATAATTGAGTGATATATCTCAACTAGTTTAAAAAATTTTTAGAAAATTGGGGAAACTTGAAATAGTTAAAATCACGTTATAAATTTTTGAATATCCCGAAAAATCAGAAACTACTGATGATTCAAAAAATTGCCAATAATTTCATGAAATTTATAAAACTTGTGGAATTTTCATGAATTTCGTAAATTAAATTTTTTCGAGATATGGATGATGTTTTTACAGTTATTTATGAAAATCTAAAAAATTATAAAGTATCTGAAAATCAAGAGAAATCTAGATGAGTGAAAGACCTTCCTGTCGAATTTGGGAAGTATGAAATAGTTTAAATAATGTTTAGAATTTTTGAATTTCTGAAATCAAAAACTTGTTGAAAATTCGGAAGATTGTCAGCAAATGCGCAAAATTCAAAGAATTAGTAGAATTTCAAAGAATGTTCATATATATTGCAAATTATATTCATTACCTTATTTTTTTGAATAATGGAAGATTGTGTTTTTTGTAAATAACACTATAAAATACTGAAAAAGTTTTCAAAAATTATAAAAAATCTGAAAAGAGTTCGATAAATTTATTATCAAATTGAATAAAAGGCTTACAATAGTTTTTATTATGCTTGAAAGTTTAAAAAATCAAAAAACTTTCGAATTTTTCAAGATTATCAATAACTATATGATTTAAAGAACTCGCATAGAATGCAAAAGAATGTTTATCAGTTCTGTAAATAGTGTTCATTATTATATTTTTTCTGAACGTGTATTTTTTTTTCTCCAGAATTTGAATATTTTGAAGTATTAAAATATTATGAAAAATCCTAATGAGTTGAACAAATTTTTGTCATTTTCTTTTTTTATCATAATTCTTCAAATAAAAAGAAAAAGTAAAAGAATCCCAAATTTTAAAGACAATCGAAAATTCGAAAAATTTTTAGATTTAAGAAAACGCTAATCAAGTTGTAGATTGTAAAGAGTTTTTGAAATTTCGAAAAACCTTGGTAACCGTGTAATATCCTTAAATTTTTTAAAATTAAAATACGTTTCATGAAACGGATATGGTCGATAAATTCGGAAATTACAAAAAAATCTAGAATTAAAGAAACTTTTTTGTGAATTGTCATAAATTTAAATAGTTGGTACAACATCTAAATGTTTATTGACTTATTTTCACATGGTGTTTTCGGGCATTTCACTTTTATATTCTTAAATTTTTTTTTTTTCATTTAATGATAGAAAAGTTTTCTATCTTATAATTTAAAATTGTGAAAATAACACAAAACATATTTTGAAAAAATTTCATTTTGTGCATCTTTAAAATTTATGGTTAACAATAGACACCAATGACAGGTTTAATTCAAGAAAATAATATATAAATACACCAATCAACACGTAAATTACGCATATAGAATATATTTTCTAAATTATTTAAAAAAAAGATACAGGTTATCAAAATCGAATGGAAGTGAGAATACTTATAGTATAACGTGGTTCTTCTTGAAATATGGTGGATATCAACTTATTTTTGAACAAATGTCAATCATCCTTTATTTTTATTATTAATAGTATAATGATTATCCTTAATATTATGATGTTGTTTGAAAATATAAACCTTACAGGCATTATTTTCATATAGTATACTCAAATATTCCTTATATAAAATAATAATGTACAAATATATTTATAATAGAGTAATTAACAAAAAATGTTTATTTGATTTTGTAGCCACATAATTATATTCTCAACACTTTCAGTAAAAACAGTGTCGAAACGATTGTAAGAAAAACAATCAATCATACAAAATGAGAGAAACAACAGAAAACTCACTATTTTTTTACAAAAATTTTTTTTATAAAATTATCCATATTATTTTTATATATAATTTTTATTATTGACATTGTTGTCTTTGAATTATTAATCTGTGTAAAGTTCTCTATAAAAACCTATGTCAGTTTTTGAAAATTTTTTGAAAAATCTAATACCTAATTTTGTAATAAATCCGATGCTTCTAAAAAAGCGTACTAGAGTACATACTTCAATAAATCATTTTATGTTTTCACGAACTACACATTTTTTTCTTGTATGGTGTTATAATTGTATGGTAAGATCTCGTTTAAACATAGTACTTTAAAAGGTTTTGAGAAAATGTTAAAAAAATTGTTCAAATGAAAATTGTGAACATACTCCTAGTTCATAAAATATTCAAAAACTTTTAAAGTTCAATATAAATTATCTGAAAATCACTTACAACTTACAGTTATAAATTTTAAACTTTTTGGTTTGTTTGATAAACTTTCACCATTGTCATCATAGAAACAGCCAAACAGCTTTATTATTTGAAAAGCGTTAGTACCCTGAAAAACCAGTTTAGAAAAAATATATTCCAGTGTTTTTGTTGTATTAAAATTGTCATAATACCCAAAAATTTCCTGAAATATCTTTATCCTTCAAAATTAGAAAACTCGATACATGAGTAATGACGACAAATTATCAGCAATCATGGGATTATGTTATATATTTTCAACTGCAGTGATCGAGCCTACAGATATAGAGCAACAAAATGATTTCCATCACAAAACACTTCGCAATCTGAAGTAGAATTAATAAATGACAAAGCGCCGTCGATCGGTCTATAGAACGTTCAATATGAAAAGGATATGAAAGCATAAAAAACGTCAGAAGGCGGCGCTTTATCAATCCTTGATTATAGTTTCGGTGATAACTGGAGTTAACGCCTTGTGAGAGCATGGATTAGCGACATTATGTAACATTTAGAATGTAACGATTATAAGAGTTTAAAAAGACATTATACAATGACCCGGATTGTGATCTGAAACTTATGACTACATTTTGACGTGTATAGGCTTTACAATGTTACATGTCGAAAGGCAACCAATCAAGTTTACAAGAATCTAAATTAGCGCAAAATGGCAAAGGTGTAAAAACAATGTTTATGATCGTACAAGGCGTGACGTGTCGCTTTTTATAGCCGTGATATATTCAAATGCACAATGTTATACCGACGTCAAAATAACTAATCGAATCTCAACTACACTTGACTCGTCCGGCATCAAAAAATACGAAACGAGTCAAGTTTAGACGAGACTTTCATCCTCCGCTGAAGAATAAATCGCGTCGAATTAGTGTTTTCCTACGAAAATAATAAATCAAGCTAAATCATGAACGTGACCTTTGCGAGCGCGCAAAGGTGACTTTATTCGCTTCTGAATGATGATATTATGATACTTTTAATTACAGGGCTTATATAATCTAACAAATTGACGCGAAACCGCGAGTAAATTATCACGGCTATTGCATACTCACCGCAACATTCGACACGACAGAATAATTTCGCGGTATTGACGAAAATACAGCTCTTTGATAAACAAGCCTTATTACGATCGCGTTTCAACCCGGAATTTTTTGCGATAACTAAAAATCGTTGCGTAACGCGTTAGAAAAGCCTTTACTTTCATCGCGCGAAAAAGAGCTTTGTTATCTCGGCGATAATCTCGAGACGCGTCATCGACCTCCGAAAGTTGGATTAGGTGATAGGGAATTATCATATAAAAGTGGGTAAAAAAAGGCGGCCGATTAGTTGTGGAAACAGCGCGCATGGCAATCGTCGGGCTTAATGTTGCATAATTGTCGGGTTTTCTTGTGTTCTCCGATCGCTAATTCTCTGCAAGCCGAGAACCGGTAAAACCACACCCAACACTAAACATAGATCCGTCCGTGCGTCCGCCCCGTTTATTAACACAGTTTCGATTTCATGCGGACGGCCTTGCGTACCGTTACGGCTGACTCAGTAGAATGAATCGATGAAACCTCAAGATTCTGCACTCTGTTTATCGTACACTGCAAGGGCGCGATCCTCCCCTTTTACTTTCCTCTCTACATAAATTTGTTGCAGTAAAAATTATTACTCCATCAATTTGCATCGAATGAATTTCACAAGTCAGAAAATGGAAATTCGTGTCAATTATTTTTCAGTTACCTAACAGATGTATCGAACAGAATTTATATCCCTATTTACCCATTTACTAATTAATGAACTTTTAGAACTACCTAATATTTTTTACTGGTAGTGTGCATCCGCCTCGTACCCCTCGCTTCCGCATTCACTAGCCTACGACCCCTTCAATTTTAATTTTTTTTTGGTCGCGCCAATTTATGTAACCCGAGGCACGTATCGACACGAAAAATCGCGTCTTTAAGTTCAACCCGTTGATTATGTTTGTTATTACAAGTGCGCCTAACATGATTAATGCCGGCGTTTCATAAACTCATATTGGAGTTAATGATCGCGAGGGGCCATAATTCATGTTAAAGTCAAGTTCGTCAAAGTAGAAAGTTAATTTGCACTTTTCGCGTATCCATTACTATTTGAATAAGAAAAATCGAAGCATTTGGAATCGTAAACGTTTTAACGATCGAGGTTCGAGAGTATCGCGGGATCGCGTTCCCCGAAGTACCTCGGAAACGAAAAAATAACGGTCATCAATCCGTAGTCGTACCTCACTCCGAACGTGAAACAACGTTGGCCGCTAGAAAGTTCATAAAGCATTTAAATCCCGGTACCGAGCAACTCGCGTCGACAGTTCCGCGCATTAAAGTTATCTTCCCTGCGTGTTTTGCGGAGAACATCAATATTCCTCGTTACCTAACAAGATTGATCGGACTGTTAGTCCGATTCGGAAATCTGGGAAACCGGAAAATTTTGATTGAATTATAGGAGGCGTAACAATATTGAAAGGTGTAAGAGATTTCAGTCCTTGAATAATGAAGAAAATGACGTTTTTCATTTGTTATTAACTTTTCATGAATCTTGATGTTTATAGTGTACGATAAATTGCGTACATGTACATTGCGTTGGTAAAAGCTAATTAAGCTTGTACATTGCAGGTATCGCCAGAGTACCTATCATCCCTGATTCAACAGTACGCGCGAGCCCCGCAAGGGGGCTACGCTTCTGCGCCTGCGCCACAGCACAGCAATGCTCAGCCACAGCCAAGAAGACCAATTTCTACCTACACAAGACAACAACAAGAGCTGCAACAGGCCTACCATAGGCAGAGAGTCCCTATCGTCGCACCTCCAAGACCACCCTTGACCCTCCATCCTCAAGCTCTCGCTGAAGCTGAGATCAACGCCGAAATCCAAGGCCAGAAGGAAAACCAGCTACGACAGAAACAGCAAAACGCTCGTTTGAGAAACAGTGCAGCACACGTGCCTAACTATCAAGTTCCTGCAGGCTACTCCAACCCGAAACTCGGCACATTCGAGCAGGAGTTGCTCCAGTTGGTAAACGCCAACCAAGCCCAAGAGTTCAAACTTGTACCTGTTCGACAACCTAACCAGAAATTGCTGAAGGAAGCCTACCAACAACCTCAATACAGTCAACAAGTATTAGCGTACCCAGTGGAATATGCCAAACCAGTGACAGAATCGGCGCACGTGCCGGAACAGTATCACGTGGAGACTTCACAACCAAACTACCAGCCAGCACCTGCGGATTACCAACAACAACGTGGAGAAGATATAGTACAGCTGCAGTATCATCAAGCCATAGTGCCATCTCATCGTGAGCAGCAAGAGTACGCTCGACCGGAGAAACCAACGAGACCTCCACCAGCCTATCAGTATGTTGAAGATCCGGGAAGACTCAAAGCTATTCAGAATGAAGAAGCCGATGCTCAAGCAAGAGCTGAAGCTCAGGCTTTAGCTTATCAAAGGGTCGCGCAAGACTCGCATAACAAGCACCAACAAGCGGCTTTGGAACAAATCAGACTCGTTCATGAACGCCATAGGCAACAAGCGGCCTTGGAGCAGATCAAAGAAGGCATTCAAGTGAGCGAAGCTGGCCAAGCTCACATAGAAGAGCAGTACAGACCACGGGACCCAGAATCTGCGTACCGTGCAAAATTGAAGGCCCAAGCCACCGCCACAGTGGCAAATGAACGAAGACAACAAGAAGCCGACGAGTACAAGGCCCACGCTGACGCTATCTTGAATCTCCAAGCAACGCAGCAGGCTCATGTCAGAGCCCAGGAAGAAGCTCACAGAAACGCTCTCAACTTCGAAAGTAACCAAATAAGGGCACAAGCTCAAGCTCAAGCTTTAGCCAATGCTCAAGCTGAGGCTTTATACAAGGCTCATCAGCAACAACGTGCCAAGGCCCGTAGTGAGACCCAAGCTGCTGTCAGAGCTCAAACGGAAGCCCGTAAAAAAGATCCCAATGCTCCAGTGATCCAATACTTGCTGCCCAACAACGAACCTCTGCCATCTCCAAACAGTTACTTCACCGACGATCAGGTTCGCAAGTATCAGGCCGCTGGTTCCAATTACGTCGCCAGAGCCGCGCCGCAAAAGGAAGGGGCCGTAGTTTCTACAGAAGACGCTGCTTACGTGTCCAACATTCAACAACCAAAACAAGCTTACAAGCATAAGATCCCGTCGACCGTGCAGTCTTCTATCTACGTTTCGCAGTCTGGTCTTTTGAAAAAGGCTCCGGTGAAATCGGTGACGGTCGAAGAGATTATCGACCAGGATCAGGTTAATCCCGCTCAGTTTATTCGAGTATCCAGTCCCAAGATCAAAACTCTTACGCAGGAAGATTTGGCCACGCTCATTAACGCGGGATACACTGTTACACCAATCCCAGATACGATCAAGCCCACGCCTCAACCCTATGGCATCGAAAGCTCGTCCACTGGTTATTACGTGAAAAAGCAGAGAGGAGCGTTAGTCAGGCCCGATTACGTGACGTACGAACAAGTCACGCCTCGTGGCTCGAAGCGACCCAACCGAAAGAGCCAGGTGTTGAAAGAGGCCGAGCACGATGGCGATGCCAGCGAGAAGATCACCTATCTTATCCCCGTGGAGCCAGTTTATGGCACCAGGAAGCCTCTCCAGAAACAGGAATAAGCGCGGTCGTGTCACCACGCTTAGCACCTAAGACATTTTCTTCATCTCACTGATTCCTACGCTCCTGCGTCTTAGACATTGTAATTTTGGGTCGGTCGTCATTGGGACGATTGCGCTGAGATCAAAAGTTGCGGATATTTGAAAACAACAAAAAAAAACAAAACAAAACAAACAAACTTAAAACCCTTCTAGTGTGGGCAACCTTTACCTAGTGCAAGAGCGATCCCACGCGGGAACGACCGGTCGTTCGTTTTTTGCCGTAAGATTCGAGGAGTACTTAGCCTTTTGTTTACTGCGTTATGAGCTACAATAGTTCTAGTAGTATTGTTTATTTTTATATTCGTAGCCAATTTTCATCATCAGTATTAGATCGTTAAGATTGTCCAAAGACTCGAAGGTCTAAAGAAATTGTCATCTTCTGTAGATGAAAGGCTAATTACGGAATAATACCGGATGGCGAATAACTAGTTTTTGCGCTCCTCGTAATACGTTATTGTGCCCGGACGTTGCCCGCCTCTAATGCATTGTCTTACATTTAGTCACTATGGAAGCTCAAAGAAGAAGACTATTGTGGCCTATAGTTGTAGGTTCGAGTACGGGGAACGTGCAAAACTGGATTGTGACACATTCACGTTCAATCACGACTATCATTAATTCATCATCGGAATTGAAGATGTGTATTCCTGGCGTGTGCTCGACACTTACTCACAAGGGTTGACCATTTTCTCTTCACTTTGAGCATTGTTCTGTTCGAGTAAGTGGCGAGTGTGTGGTTTTGTACGAAAAGCGTACTATCTCGAGTTAGCAGACGACGATTTTTTCATAACGTTCAATTCTGTGTACAATATCTATATGAGTATGTCTTTATCTATTTGAATACACGTATTTACGTGACTTAATGCACTCTTTAAGCACACGAGAGGAATTCTAATAAATCAGAAATTCATACATCGAGTACTTTACTTATTAAGAAGATTCTAGCGAGCGAAACTTTTTCGATGCAATTTTTTTCAGAAAAGAAATCGAAATATGCCATTGAATGAGCCCAGTGTAGAGTCTGTTTTCTAATCCAATTAAAGTAACGAACAAACGCGTGGTTATCGCATATGTAAATTTTCCGATTGTAAGCGAATCATCAAGTATTTCTCGTGCCTGGGATCACGAAGATTATTGTCTGTAACTTGATTCATCTATCTGTAATTATTCAGTTTATACATTTAACGAAATTATGTACGCTGCTAACCGTAGGTAGAAAGTGCGACGGTGCTGTGTTGGACCAACTTAATTTATACAAGTTTGTAAATAATAGACTTTTGAATAATAAAGGTTATAAAATATCACTTAGTTCTTTTTTAATGAAAAGTTTGTGAAATGTTTGTCGGAATATTTGGGATGAAAAGTGGTTTTTATCGCAGTTGAAATATTTAGACTTTAAATTTCCGTTGGATATAAAAATTGTTTACTTATTTGTATTGTACGCAATACACTTCAAGTGTTTTTTAAATATTGAAAAACACAAGTTTCAAAGTACAACGAATGTATTTCGTATTTTAGATAACTATTTATCAGAAAATGTATGACGTTCGATTACTTATTCAATTATTAATTATAAAATCATCGATATTGCAGTATTGAGCACAAGTTATTATCAGAGAGAGAGAGAGTTACAAAGTGTCAGTGTATGCTTCTGCTCAATATTCGAAATCTTTTAACTTTTTCCGTAAATTATGCAAAAAGGCATTGATAAACATTTTTTTCTTGATTTCGTTTAATGCATTAGCAATATGAAAATAGTGGGGAGGATTCTCAAAATTTGAGAATCCACTTTAGATATAAACTAAAGAATGATAAAAAAATTAACACGTATTTCTTTTTTTTTTTTGATAGACTGAAAATTGCTGACAATTCAAAGGGTTTAAAAAATTGATATGATGTCACCGTCTATATAAAGACAATAGAATTTAGTTTTTAAAACCTCTGTATCTCCAGCAATATTTAATAAATCAATAAATTAAAAAAAACCTGTTAATTTTTTTTATTTATCTAACAGACGTATATAACAGAATTTTTTTAATAAGTTCTCTATTGCTGCATTTTACGTTCAATCTTCAACTCGTTATTCTCGTAACAAGATTATAAAAAAAATTTGTTGAGAACAATTGCAAATTTGCTATCGAAACTACATACACTTTTTATCTCTACAAAATTTATTGTTTTTCTCGATATATTTATTTCACGTATTTAATATTTTTTTACATTAAAACTTGTTTTTTATAACAATAAAACAGACTCAATTATTGATAACCATGCTTCAAATATGAATAACATAATTGTTTGAGAATCAAAAACATACATCATGTAAACTACTTTCATGTAAAAGTAATTTTTTTTATGGTGGATAGTCAAAGCATTCTATATTCGTGGAAAAAGAATTATAACACTCGGTTGATTTTTATTTTTTTTCAGCAAAGTATTTCCTGTCTATGACAAAAATATTTCAGACTTCTTAATCAACAAATTTTATCACACTGTAAAATAAATACGTCTACTTGTAAAAATGCGTTAAAGAACGTGTCTAGCATGACTATTCGATACTGCAAATTTTTGAAACGTTGATTTTGATCGTACATTTTTTTAATAGTCATATGAATTAAAATCAATCCCTTGAATTAGTCAACTTTACGATATTTTTTTTAGGAGAAAGTCAAATTTTACCATTTTTTGAAGATTGAAATATTTTTTTAGTTGTAATTTTAAAAAGGAACGAAATGATCTAAATTGTGGAAAAATCTGACGAACATAAAGACGCAAGTAGTTATATATATATAT